>VZTT01041062.1:9484-23211 GCA_013400855.1 Buphagus erythrorhynchus | reverse complement strand
GGGGCTGTGACTTCACCTTTGCAGTCCTTTCATTTCAGTCCTCAAGACTGACTTTTGGTCAGGTGACACAGAGCACATCATCCTACTTATCTGTAAAACACATCAGGCTTCTTCTCTTTCCTGTTAATACCAGAGCATCATGTCTTGCTTTCACCTGAAATGAATATTTGTAGGGAAAAGAGATTCGTGACTAAATTAAAATTCAGAAAGTAAAGCTGTCGTTATATATTCTACATTGCTGAAACAGATAACCCATTAAAACAGCTGCCAAATTACCTGTAATGAACATCCACACAATGGAAGACACTGCATACTGATGGAAGTTGTGATTAACACCTATTAACAGCATGGAATTTGTCAATGAAAAAATAAAGATGATTCAGTGCAATATTCAGAAAGAATTGCTGTCTGTGAAATTTCCTGATTTTGGGTATTTTTAGATTGTTGTTGGAAACCTGTTAATGGTTTGAAAACATGCCTTGGAAAACTCTGTTCATAGCTACTAAGAAAAGGAAATGTGTTGCAAAATGATGCTTTTGTGGAAAAAGCTTTTCCCCCCACCCCCTCAGCCCCTGCTTCTGACTGAATCAAACGATCAGAATTAAACCATCAGAATTTTTTTTGGCTTGTCAGGTTTCAAATTTCCATGGAACTGTCTGTCTAGATTGTTTCTTTCTCTCTTTCCTTATTTTAATTTGCATTCAAGCTCTATAAAATTTGCTGTAGTAACCTAATATACAACGATACAGTAATTACTGTGATACTAACCATGTTAATACCCTTGGAATAATACAGAGAGCACATGGGCTGCTCTGTAGAATAGTTAGGATTGATTTTTTTAATGCCTGCAAAATATAAGGAGATAAGCAGGGACAATGCATAGAGTATTCCAATTACTTCTCAAGTAGGACGTGGGACTTCAAGGCACAAAAGTCAGCTTTGAAACCTTGCTTGGATTTTAACCAGCTGGGAGCCCTAGGGTGGTTAGTGTCTTGACTCTCTTAATGCCATAGAAACCTATGATGATCATTCCTTGAAATCCACCTTTGGAATTTGTGAGTTTGTTCTTTGATTTGTTTGACTTAAGGCTTGATCTGAAAAGAGGTCTGAATATTCAGAGTGCTGGGCTTTTCAACACTTAAGGCAAGTTCCAAGTGATCCAGAAGCCTGTCTCATCCTCTGGGTTAAATGTCTTGATCATATTCTTACTTGTGACCCACAAGTAAGAGTTGGGGAATGAGCCTGCATGCAAGTAGTTTTAAAAAATGGTGCTCAAGGCTGCTAAGCATATGATTACTTTGTGGCATCCTTCTTAAGCAGCCAAGCTTAGTTGAGATGTTGACAGCTTTGCTCAATGGTGACACTGGAACCGTATTTTAGCATCCATTGTCTAGAGGAGATGTACTGGCAGGGTTTCTCTTTTTTTTCCCCTTAGCATTTTTCTCTCAGACATTAACATAGCAATGAGAGCATGTGTAGATGCAGGTTCAGTTCCCTCCTTTGCCTGAAGGGAGTTGAGGGTCTTTTCATCTCTCTGGAGGTAGAAACTACCAATTTTCAGGCAATTTTAAGGTAAGAATTCTCACTTTTCTCCCTTCTGAGAGTACACATGAAGAGAATTCATCATTTGCTGGTTATCACCCAGGGACAGTTTGTTATTTCATTGTCTTGTCTCTCAAGTGGCT
This sequence comes from Buphagus erythrorhynchus, assembly GCA_013400855.1. Taxonomy (NCBI): domain Eukaryota; kingdom Metazoa; phylum Chordata; class Aves; order Passeriformes; family Sturnidae; genus Buphagus; species Buphagus erythrorhynchus. Next base: position 21,526 of record VZTT01041062.1, on the reverse strand, counting down.
TAACTCTCAGTTCACTCAGTATCCATGTTACCTAACCTGGTTGAAGAAAGTGGCTACTGATCAACTTCCACACTGGATGTGGGAGCGTGAGGTTCAGTGCAGCTCAGGTTAGCTCCTGAGCAGTCCAGAGGTAGGTGGGTTTCTGAACTAAGAAAGCCTGGAGATGAGGTCAGCCTATTTCACCTCAGTTCTGGAAACACAGTATCAAATCTCTTAGGTTGGCAAGAAAAAAATTAGCTTGCCCTCAGCGTTTTGTGAAATACTAGGTATCAACAAAGCCTGTCCTGAAACACCCTCACTGTCTTCTACTGAGACATCTCATGTCAAGAGTTCCTGGTTACTTCTTTCTTGCAGTGTATTTTAGCAGATATTTTTTTAGACCCATTCACTGGCAAAAAAGGGCTTGTTAAATCTTGTCATCATGGTTTAGGAAATTTAGTAATTTATTTGAAGGTTACTCAGTCTCTGTGATGGTCTACTGTGTTCTGCCAGCAGAGTAGCATCATTAGCCAAATTTGGTCTTTGTTTCATCTGTATAATCCCCACTAATGCTAACAGAGGCATGCCACTATAGCTAAAAAGAATAACTTGAGCCATAAGTCATATGCAGAGAACTGTTACAGCAATGGTTTTTTCATCATTAAATACTATGTAAATCTGTTTTGGTTGATTTAAGAATGCAGCTTTTTTTTTTTTTTTTTTTTTTTTTTTTTTCAGGCTCAGTATTTGGGGAAAGTGTCCAAGCCAGCAGAGCATGGTAGGAAAAACCTTACAGAATCAATGCAGGAGAAATCCTGGAGCCAAAGAAAATGAGAGGCAGCGGGGTGGAGATAAAACCACTGCTTGCAAAGTCATTTCTTTGTGGCCAGCAGAGAAATCCCTTCAGAGGCAGCGAGACAGCAAAGCTCTGTGTGCTCCATCAGGAGGATGAAACAGGGCAGTGTGGTCTGTGCCTGTGGATTGTGCTGGAACAGCCTCCCAGCCCCTGGGCACCAAGGGGAAGTGATNTTTTTTTAATTTTTTTTTTTATTCCTGGGGACATGACAACTGGCAGACCTCATGTGGTTATGGTAAGAATTTGGAGATAACTAACTTGGGCTTTGGGCTTTTTTGGTGTATACATCTGTCACTAACACTGAAGTTGAAAAATTGGAAAAATGTGTTTTGTTAAATTAGAAATAGCTGAAATGTTTATAAGGGACAGGAGAGAGCTGAGTCTGATGTTAAATTATTAGACAGAATTGTTATGTAGTCCTTACATTTTTAATAGATATTTTAAAGGTACAAAGAAAAATTATTCCCTGAAGTCAATAGGCACCCATGTTAAAGAAAGACAAGTTGAACTTACATATATAATGCCCAGAGTTGTTGTATGAAAATGGAGGCTGATGGTTTTAGAATTTCAAGAACTTTAAAACTTGGAGGGCTCTATTTTATATGTGTAAAATCCATTAAAGAGGCAAGGAGCATAATGTGGGGCACATAAAAGCATGCAGCTCTGTAACTCAGCTATTTTAATGCTACCAGGATGTAACACAGTCTGAATTGTGTAGAATCTGCTGCCTCTTGTTTGTATGAGGTGTGCTTCCCTTGCCCTGGACCAGTGACAGGACCCAAATGACCCCTAAAGCCTTGGTAGCTAGAATCCCATTGAGATTGTTGTGAGGTTACTCAGGGAGAAAATTGGATGGGTGCTGGTGAGGCCACACCTCAGATGCTGTGTTCAGTTTTGGGCCCCTCACTACAAAAAAGAGATCCCGAGGCACTGGAGTGTATATAGAAAAGGGCACCAGAGCTGGTGAGGGATCTGGAGCACAAGTCTTACGAGGAGTTAACCTGAAGGAAAGGGGGCTCACAGGGACTGCATGGTTTGGTGGGAATGGTCAACTGGCTGAGTTGCAAGACTTGTCTATAGCTAAGGCTGCCTCTCCCCTCAGAGGCCAGTTCATCTCTGAGCAGTGCCCTGTGCTTTGCTGCTGTGTTTATATCATTAACCTACAACTGGAGTGGTTTCAGAAATGGAATAACGTGATTCGTGTCTTCTACATAACTACTTTGGTAGTTCTTGAAGGAATGAAATTCAAGTGTTGTAATTTCTACAAATATATGCATTGAAATAAAGTTTCAGAACAAGCACAAAAAGCTTATGTGTCATCAAGGTTACTGTTTAAGTTTACTATTTTCTGCTTAGAAACTGATTAACATGCAATAAAACAGTGTAGTTGTTTGGAAAGTAATGTAAAACAATGACATACAAGATTTATCCAGCAAATGGAAGTAAGCATATTATGGAGAAAGTGATTGATTTAGGTTTTTTTTAGTGCTTTCAAGTTCAGTTTTCAAGGTGATTTTACATTATTGAAACTTCTCTACCTATTTTTCAAGGACTAAAGGATTCAATATTCGTGTGCTGTGGGGGTTTTTTTTGAGATTTCTTTGTTGTTGTTGTTGTTGTTTCATTTTTGCTTTAATCCACATTTTAAACATAAGAGACCAGTTTTCCTGTATGTTGTTTGGATTGTTCAGTTTTTATTTCTCTTGTATTGTCACTTTTGTGGCTTTAAAGTCGGAATAAAATGCTATGAAAATAGAACAGCAGTGTTTCATGTCCCCTTTGCACCTGGTTCAGAAGATACAAATCTCAACAGAGAGTACATAGCATGGTCTTATTCTTCATTCTTCACCAGAATTCTTTTTTTTTTAATGGGAAGTAGAGCAACTTAAAATATTTTTCTGTTTAGTGCTGCAGGGAGTTGCCAGAAAAATGTTAACTTGTTTATAACCCTAGTGTAGACCTTGACTTTTGCTCACATGAAAATCCACATATTTTAAAAATAAATAAAATCCAGTCTGATCTAGGCATAATTTCTCTTGTTTGAGAAATAAACATGACGTGGAAATGCACACAATCAGCGCTTCATTTCTATGCCATAGTTTAATATATAGATATTTTGTCTGTTTGCACTATGTGCTGACAAAACCAGAGCTGTTAAAGATCAAGTATAGACTGAACAGCCAGGAGTTTTTAGTTTTCATTTTTTTAATCCTCTTAATACTCTTATAAGGATAATATGGGAGTATTGCAATAATTTTTCTTCCTGTAGTATCTGACTATCTAGACAGACTAACCCTGAAATGTTACTCACAGTGTTACCTTTTGGAAGACAGCAGCTGGTATTCTCTCCTACAGGTTATGACAGTCTCTTGCCATACTGAGGTATTGTGCCTCTTGTTTTCAGATGGATTTGCTAGTCCATGGGTTTTGTGCTCTGGTGTCTGTCACCTTTTTGTAGCAGTAATCCCTCTACACCCATCTGTGCAGAAGTAAGAGGTTATTCAGGTATTGGAGTTAAAAGGAAACAAAATAGCAAGTTGGATTAAGTGTAATTCCCAAATTAATGTGAAATGAAAAAATCTACCTGATAAACCTGTCTGGTGGAGAAGAGCACAGAAGGGGAGGGGATGTCACTGCTAAGAGCAGGCATGGGTAGATTTTAATTTTGGTGCTTAACATGTCAGTAGTTTGCAACAAAATTGAAGGGTGGGAGGAATGCCACCTCTGTCTACAGCCAAATATACTCCTTGTATAAGAAAAAAGAATTTATGATCCTGTAGACCTTGTAGAGCAAAATAGATTAATCCATTTCTGCTTTGGAGGGCAGCTTCTGAGCTGTATGCAAGTCTATGACTTGTTGGAATTGTAAGCAAAATCATATATTTCAGGAAACCAAAGTGAATTCACGCCATTGCTATTGCGGATTGACTAGAAATAATGTAAAGGATACAGAAAATTCATTATTTTTTAGGCTTTTTGTATTACCACACAATGCAAAACAATAGATTAATCAAAGTAGTTCTGAGGAAAATCCATGACCTGCATTTACCTATTTGGAGTGTATTTTCTTATGTAATTCTGTGTTGCCAAAGCAGCTTATTACACTGGATTCTCATGTGAAAAAATAAGTCATTATTTGTTGAGCTAGATATAGTAAATAAAAACTCACACATATAAGTTTAACTTGTTTTATAATGTCATGTTTTAATATAAAATCAGAATTTATACAACTGAAGTTAGTAACTAAAGTTTTGCTTATCCTTAGTGACTTTCTGTACTTGTTTTTTTGTGTTTTGTTTCCCTCTTCTAATTTTGTAATGAACTTAACGCCTTTAGAGATAGTTACACCGTTCCCCCTTGTCCTGTTGCTACATACCCTTGTGAAAAATCCCTCTCCAGCTTTCTTGTAGGTTCCCTTCAGATACTGATGGAAGGCTGCAATTGGGTCACCTGGAAGCCTTGTTTGTTCCAGTTTGAGCAATCCCAATTCTCTCACCCTTTCCCCATAGGAGAGGCGCTCCAGCTCTGTGATCACTTTGGTGTCCCTCTGCTGGACTCACTCCACCAGGACCATGTCTTCCCTGAGCTGGGGACCCAGAGCTGGGTGCAGCTCTGCAGGTGGAGTCACACCAGAGTGGGGCAGAATCCCCTCCCTGGCCCTGCTGCCCACAGTGCTTTGGATGCAGCCCAGGACACATTTGGCTTTCTGGGCTGGGAGTGCTCATTGTCAGGTCATGTCCAGCCTCTCACCCACGAACTCCCCCAGGTCCTTCTGGGCAGGGCTGCTCCAACTGTTCATCCCCAGCCTGTGTTGATACATAGAAACATGTGCACGTAAGTATATATGTACATTCCTGTTGAAATGGAATTCAGTGACTCTACAAACACTTAACCAAATGTATGGGTTTCCATATGATCAGTCTAAAAGACTTGTGTTGGAATTTATGACTTGAGTGAAAGATTGATCAAAAGGGGTATGAAAGCCTGTAAACCTTGCTGAATGTAATTTCCAACACAACTAACTATTCCAAGACATTTTGTTTCACATTTTCTCAGAGTTAATAATAATAATAATAATAATAATAAAAATAATGAAGTAGTTTAGATGTCTCTATCCTTCCCTTAAATGTAGCCCAAATTTCTGAATTCGAGTTCTGTTTGCTCAGTTTGGCTCACTGGTCATTAAAGCTCCATGAAACATGAAAAGCATTTGGGAAAGGTCTCCATGGAGCACTTTGAAATTAACCTATGTGAACTACAGTTTGCTTATTCTATATTGCAGATTTAGGGAGGGTATTACTGATTATGAGGCTGCAGACTTGTGGCTCTACTTACAGTTCTGGGTAAATAATACTTTGAAAATATGCTGATAAAATGATGAACTGATTAAAGTCAGTTACTGATTTATATAATTTATACAGGTTTTTTATTGCTTTAGTTTTGAATGTTAAATTTTCCTGCAGTTGCCCATGTTTTGATGTATTCTACTTCCCTCAAAATAAAAAAAATTGTTTCCTGTTGCATGCATATTGGGCAGGTGGCAAAAGACATTTTTAAACCATGATTCAGGATACTTCACAACTGCCTCTAGAAAAAAATCAAAAATACTTTTGATTGACTTTTGTGATGATGTTTTACTGAATTCATGAAACATGAATTTCATAGGATCTGCACAAATGTATCCCTGTACCTTTTCAACAATCCCTCCTCTTGTTTTTGTATTTTTCCACGTTTTAACAAAAAGATTTGCCAGTGTTGAATCCTAGATTTAATAGTCTAAGCTTCTGGTGTTTAGCTGGGAATTAATTAATTTGGCATCTGACAACTCAGTGTAGTCACTGGTAGTTTTAAGTGTTAGTCCTGTTAGGTGTCACCCTGGCTGTGGATAATTTCCTATACTGTTCTAATGGAAATATTGCTGACAGTGTTTCAGTGCAAGCCCAGCTCTATCCTATAGTTCCGGGCTGTCCTGGATGCAGAAAGTCTCTTTTACAAGCAGGAAGTCAGCTGTCAGGAACATGGCTTTGATGAGAAAGTGCTGACTTAATAACTTGTGGCTGTTGACCAGCTCCTGGAGAAACAGGTGTGTGTATGTCTTGTATCGTCCCTGTTACTCCCTGGCTGCTGGTGGAGGTGACAAGGAGCCAGAGGTGTTTGGGGGCATTAATCCGCAGTGTGTCATCAACCGTGTGAAACCGGTGGAAAGCAGGATTTCTACCTGATGCTATCCATGAAGGTGCTTGGGCTTTGTGCAATGGTCTGCCAAGCAAGAGAAACATCTGAAGTTAGGCACACACACCTACCAAGGTCATTTAAATCAGATATGAAATATCAACACCAACTTCAATAATCAGCAAGATGTGAATTGCTTTTCTGCAGGCAATACAGTAGTTGGTGATAACATACACCCCATTTCAAATAAAACAAGCTCTTTCTAGAATGCAGGAGTTTGAGTTTGTCCATAAATGCACTTCTGTTAGAAGAAAATATTTCTACAGAAGCATTTCATTAAATGAGTCCTGAGTGGGTTAAATTTGCAGTTTTTACAGGTTTCTCCTTTTTAAGTATGACAGCACTGAATGCATTTTACACAGTTACTAATGTACTGTCACTGCACATTTACTTTTTAAACAAAATCTTTTTCCTGAAAATTATTCAACGTTGAGGACTCAAGTCTTCAACTCTGCTCTATAGCTTGAAATCATCCTGGCACTACAAAGGAATTTTTTAATTGTCTTAATTGGACCCATGTAATTTTTTTTTGCTGTGATTCTACATCAGTACTTAAGAGCTCATCACTGGTATGGCCCTCACTTGCTGGAGAGTTGTAGTGGTTTAATCATTGCCAACAGAATAATGCACTTAAATTTGAAGATGCTAATGCAGTTGGGACAGAATAATGAGTCAGTTCTTTAATTGTGTAGATAGTAGCACCAGTGTTGACTTCAATAGACCTATGCCTTTATACATCAATTCAGAATTGGACTCAAACCCTGACTAATGAACTCATTTAACTCCTGTGACTCAGAAATATGACTTTTTTTTTCTAACTATAGCTTGAAGGGCAAGTTGTGTTTAAGCAGATTTAATTAACCTGTCTAAATTTAATCATCAGACTAATAGGTATTCCTGTTCTCTTAGGAATAAGGCAGAATCATTGTATTTTCTAATTAAGAACTAAACTTAAGGCTGTGTGCCCGTTTGAAATATGCAGTGTTTGGATTGGAAGAGGACATTGGGAAAGAAGGAGCAAGTTATCTGAACACAATACAATTGAACTTGCCGAGGAAGGAAACATAGGCATTGCTGGTCATTACTCCAAGATAACAACAAATAGATTAGAGAATATGCTTTTATTTCATGTGTTTTGCAGTGGTCTTGTGTAAGGGTTTGCACACCTGGTGCAAATTTACATCTCATTTGATTTCCTTTGTTCTCCTTGCAAGAACTGAAGCTGTGGGAGACTGGGTTTATTTCTTTCAAGAGAGCTCTGATTCATCTCACCTCCACCTCCAGCTTAAATAAAGCATTTGTGATGCTTAATTAAAGCACATGTGATTTTTGTTGCCATCTTCCCTCTAGCCTTTGTTTTCTTTCCCTATTCCCCCTAGTTTTCTGTGCCTGACAGCTCAGGGTCTCATTTTCTCCTCTACTGAACTTATCCCCTGCCTCGATGCCCTTATGTGTTTTAGCAGTTTCAGAGCTTCCATGGCATTTCTCTGAATCATGGAAAAATTCTCTTCTTACTTCTCTCCCCTAGCTGTCTTTGTTAGCCCTTCAGTTCCATCTGAAATACCGTTGTCTTTCTCTTTCTCCCCTGTCACCAAAACCATCATCATCATCTCCTCCGTAAGCTGAAGTGACATTGGAAATGCTGTCTGTGTATTGCTCCTCATTGTTCTGGGGTCATTTCTTTGCCCCTGGTTCCCTCCCTGTGCTCTGACCTTGTTACAGCTACTCCTCTTCCTATTCACTTCTCTCCAGGATGCTCTGGAGCTACTAGAAAGGATATTTAGGAAATCTTGGTGATGCTGTTCCTTTATAGGCTGATGATAATCATCCTGATCAGAAAAGTACACTGTCTTTGGCCTCCATTGTCACTATCTCTTATATTTGCATTTTTGTTACATAAAGCCAATCTAAATTTCTGCTTTTTTAAAGCCACTTTTACTTTGGATCCCTGTTTGCCACGGAGCAGTGGGAGGACTTCTCTGTGCTCTTCATTTCTCTCAGCTGGTGGGATTGATTTTATTGTACTGAAATTTGCTGTGTTGAGGGCTTTCTAGAAAACATATCCTTTACAGTTTGTTAGCAGCTGAAAAAGTAGTCATTTAAATGAGTTTCAAAACAGTGAATAATCCTGTATCCTCATCCTCTGTAGCATTAATTATTTTTTGAGATTTTCAACATCTGTATCTTTTCTCCTCAGTCGTTATCTTCCCAAGCTGGAGAATCCAGTCAATTTAATCTTGCCTTTTAAGAAGGCAAGTTGTGTGCTTGTGATCATCTGTTCCCAGTACTACTATAGTTTATGAAATTTCGTGCATCTTTCAAAATGTAGTTAGACCTTGATTTACACAGCAGCAAAGCAATGTTAGTTTATTACCTTTCTAGTAATTCTTGGCATTCTGCGTTCTTGAATACCTGCTGAGCACTGTCTGTAGTATGTACTTCACTTTTCCCTGGCGCATATGATTTGCAAATTGTGCAATTACTGAAGAGAATGTGCAAGTGCACTGACAGTTTCAGATAGGTAAAAATGCAAAGCATGGAATTTGAGTAAAATAGGCAATTAATTGACTGATATAACTAAGTTTGAATATAAATATATATCTGTATCAATATATCAGATAATGAATTAGAGATTGCTGTGATGGGAGTGTTGAGAAGACTGATTTATCAGTCTAGTTCTAAACTTTAAACTTTACTGAACTAGGCAAATACTAACAGCACACCTCCTGTTAAAAGTTTCTTGTATGTAATGAATCTTTGTCACTGTGTTCAAAGTAATGCCTTAACGCATATACAACATATATATATACAACACAGTATACAACACAGCAGAGCTGGTGCACCAGGAGATGACAAATGCTGCTTGCACAAACACTGTTAGTGTGAGCCAAGACAGCTTTAGGTTTTCCCACCTTCCCATTCCACTCTTTGACTTTTCATAGCAGGTCTGGAGGAAGTTTTCATTTCTTGCTCTGAATCAAAAAAAGGTGCTTGTCAGAGGGAAATGCTGGGAGAAGCTGGGTGGCTCGGAAGAGCACTCAGGAACTCAGATGCAGCTGATCTTTGGATCGTTTTGACCTGACCCTACTCATGGCAACATGGCTAGAAAGATTATCTTTTCTTTGGTGTCATGTGGGTCCTTACAGAGCTCTGCTGTGTTAGTGGTAGATCATATGAATCAATCACACAAAACCACAGAGAGAAGTTCTCTCTGTGTTGGGAACATCAACTCTCAACTCAGCAGTCATTTAAGGCCAGCAGGCACTGGATCCATGGTTTGTGGCAGCCAATATTAACTTCCTCTACAATAATGGCTGTTAACCCTGGAAAATTTTTGCTAATTTCTAGTTTGTGAAATTTAACAACATGAAAAAACACCCATTGTATTACTGGTACATTGCTAGTGTTAGAAGAATTTTGCTTGAGATTAAGAACCAAAATAAAAAGAGCCAGACCCATGCCGCGACTGATCTTGAGTTACTGTAGTTTGTAATTCCTAGCTAATTAATGGAGCTGTAAAAGTTTATACTGGCTGAGAAACTCCTGAATTTTTTTACATTCACAGCATTAAATTCTGTAAATATGGCATTTCAGCATCCAGGAATAAGAAGAGTGAAAGTTGATTTTCTGTACTAAACAAGTAAAACCTGTTCAGTGGGAATTCTGAATGTGATGAGCACTTCAGAATAAAAATTGTATTTAGGCACTTTAGCCATGAAATCAAAATAATTTGGCTGTGTTCCTTGATGTACACACACACACACATATGTTCTCTGCCTCTTCCTCTCTCACACTTCATGCAATTCAGTTGTATTGTCTAACTGCAGCATTTTACCCAAATTGCATGGTTTTCATTTGCACACTTTAAACTGTCAGAATATATTTGTAAATAATATGTCCATATATATGCAGAAATAGATGTTTTTGAGTAAAGATGCAAGGCTGTGTTATAAATTCTTGCTAAATTATTACCAGAATACAAGAACTACCGTATACGGGGTTTTACATATGCTCTTGAGAACTGAAGCTTTCAAAGTTAAGAGAGGAAAAAGGTGGGGGCAGGAGGGAAAGAAATAAAGAAGACGCAGCAGATTTAGCTAAGTAACAATACTTAATAATGTACTTTAAAATTTTCACAGTTTTTTTTAATGGGAAAATGATATTTTTTTCATTCAAAATTGAGTGAATTCAAAAAAGTGAGTTTAAAGCATCAGCTAATGATCTATGGCATCTGGCAATATTCTAAGATTAGCAAAAAAAAGACTGAAGTTGCTGTGACTTCAAACAAAATGTTTCAGGTTGCTTTGTGATTTGAAATACTTGAGTTTGGGTTCAAAGCAAGTTTTTCTATTTGTTTAGAAAAAAATAATGCGGATTTTCTACTTTCTACAAAATCAACATAAAATTCTTAAAGAATAAAAAAGATTAGCTTCTTGGAAAGCATTTTGAAAACTCCCATTTAAAGTTATATTTTTTAATATCTGTTTCATTATGCATCTTTACAAAGCCATTAATGATATACATATGCAGCCATTTTCAAACTCCTTTGATACTGCCAAATTGATATTGAGATACTTCTACTTGTGTGTAGAGCTTATCTGTAACTTATTCTAATTATAGTGTAAATTTTGTTGTTGGCATAAGAATTATTGCAGGAAGGGAGAGTTACCTGTTTTCTGCAAATACTATTAATTCTACTGTTAATACTAATACTGTTCTAATTTTCCACTGTTTTTTCCTATAGTCACACAGCACAAGCTCCATAGCATCTCTACGTTGTAATCACAAATGTTTGCAAAAAATCGATAATATGGAAGTACATATGAAAGTTACACGCATAGATTTTCTATTCATGACACTGATAAACTGCCAGAACTGTATCATACTAATAATTTCATTGCAAAATTGTGGTGCTTCATAACTATGAAGAACTTAATTTTCTTGTAAAGTCAGGGACTAGAAATTGAAATTAAATCATATTCTAAAAAGATACATAAGGTATTTTATCTCAAGCTTAAGAATTCTTTCAAAAAAGAGCTCATTGCCTGGACGTGCCAGTTAAAAAAGAACAAACCTAGTCTCAGGAGATTATTAAATAATTGCAATCTGCTGATGGGATTATGTAGGAAAAAGGCATGTGTGACTGCAATTTTATAAGGAAAGGGTAATGGAAGTGCTTCCACAACCCTACACAATGCTGAGAATACTATTTCTGTATGATGAATGTGAACACGTGCTGAGAGACCTCCTGGGTGACCACAGGAGGGGAGATTGAGCCTGCATGAGGAAGTTAAAAGATCCTCTTGTGTTTTGTCATTGATGAAAAAAAAAAAAACACAGCAAGAAAACAACAACCCACCTGTAAACATCCAGCAGAGCTGCAGACTCCAGAAAATTAAAAATTGCTCAAGAATAGATCAAGTTGAAGATGTGGAGGTGGTCCTTAAATATAAAAATCATGCAGAAATAGTTTGTCAGCGCAATAACAAAGGGGTGAAGAATCCTTGAAGACTGACTAGTTTATGAAGTAGGCTAAGCAGTTTTTGAAGTAATAGGCCCCAGGAGTCAGTGTCTTCAGGGTTTTCTTGCTCTTTCTCACCTAAAAAATACTCAGTTTTATTGAAGACACACTGAAAATAAACTCCAAAAAGTAGAGAGATTACGAATTCCAAAGGGCTAATTTATTTAATATTGAAGATTTGAGTTGGACAACAACTCAAAATACAAACGAGTTATGTTTTTGAATGACTTTCTAAACCAGTGTTTTGGGGCTTTGTATTGTAATGCTCTGGATGCTTCTAATGCTGCTGGGTTGTGGAAGTTCAGGGTGTCAGCATCTTGCTTGGTTGTACTTTCTTTCATTTCTGATTTGGCTTGATTTAATTATGTTAGGTTTCTTTGAAACTGCCAAGTTACTTTGTGTGATAATACAGGTCTCTTATGCATAGGGGGTTGCAGACTTAGCATAAATATTC
>VZTT01041061.1:5943-16719 GCA_013400855.1 Buphagus erythrorhynchus | reverse complement strand
GGCCCCTGCACCTGTCACCGCGGCCCCGAGCCCGTCCCGCCGGCGGCCGCAGCCCGGCGGGGCGGGGGCGCGGCCTCGGACCTCGGCTGCCGGCGCACGGCGGCTGCTGTTATGTAAATTACAGCCCTGTGCCGCTGCCAAGTTCATGGCGACGCTAGTCCTCCGGGGCATCGCCGCTGTCCGGCCAGGTTCACATAGCTCTCGTTTTCCACGTGTGTTACAGGTAGGAAAATGACTCGCCTGGCACAGGAGCAGGAGTTATGAGCCATGTCTCAGTGAGACCTGCGGAATTAATATCAAATGCCTGGAGAAGTCCAGTTGCACAGAGCAGCGCCACAGCTCTTGTGAACTGTGGACATCGACGCCTCTCAGACTTGCTTCTCTGGTCCCAAGAACTCTGCCAGCATTTCCTGCTCCACGAATGGCTACTCAGAGGAAGCACTTGGTGAAAGATTTCAATCCTCATATCACCTGCTATATCTGTAAAGGCTATCTCATCAAGCCAACTACAGTAACGGAGTGCCTCCATACCTGTAAGTAGTACTTTTGCAAAATAGTCCCTCCTTTTTAAGTTATATATTTTTAAAGTGTTAATGTGCTTAATAGGACCACTGTGCTTGTTTTTGTTTACTGAGATTTTGCATAAAATATTCTGTGTTAATCCAGTCTCTTCTGGAGTTTCTTAAACACTGGTCTGCAGTCTGGGTCATCTTGAACTGTGTGCTCCGCAGTACAAGACAGATACAGAGCTCCTGGAGCAGATTCACCAGAGAGTACTAAGTTGATAAAGGATCTGGAGAACTTTCTTACAAGGAAAGGTTGAGGGAGCTGGGCCTGTTCGGACTCAAGAAGGGCTGGCTGAGAGGGGTCCTTATTAAGATGTGTAAATATCTAGAATGAGTTGTCAGAGGATGGAGCCAAGCTCTGCTTGGTGGTGCCACCCAATAGAATAAGAGGCAATGGGAAAAAACTGATGCACAGGAAGTTCCACCTGATCATGAGGAAGAACTTCTTTACTTTATGGGTGACCAAGCACTGGAGCAGATTGCCCAGAGGAGGTGTGAAGGCTCCCTCACTGGAGATATTCAAGAGCAGTCTGGATGCAATTCTGTGCTGTGTGCTCTGGGATGACCCTGCTTGAACACAGAGGTTGGACCAGATGACCTATTGGAGTGCCTTCCAACCTGACCCATTCCGTGAGGGTATGTCAGCTCTGCTGGTCACCCGGAGAGTACGGAGACCCTTTTGTTTGCCCTAGTCTAGTGGTGATTGTGCTGGCTGTAACACCAAACTTATATTCACTGTTGCCTGTCTGATCACGGGTGAGATCATTAGGCCAGGTGTGCTCTTTTGATAATATAACCATGCTTGAAACTTAAACTAATGTATCTGTTGGCAGTGCATACAGATGGATACACTGGTTTGGCCAGTACTGGCCCACATCTCTCTAGTGCGTTCCATGGCACAGTGCAGAGAAATACTTGAAAGGTGGCAAAATATTTACTTAGGTAGTAGATCTCTTTCAGTGAAACTGTCTCAGGAAAAGACAGTTTTTTAAGCCTACTATATCTAAACCATTGTCATGTGTAAAGTATATTAGACGTATGAGTGGTCCTGTCAAACTCTGTCATCTTACTTTCACAAGCATGTTTACATGATTGCTTTTTTTACATTTATTTCTGAAGAGGCAGCAGTTTCACTGGACCTCCTTTAGAATTTGACATCTTTTCAAATAACATTTGAAGTCTTCTAAAGGAAGAGTAAGGGGAATTGTATGTCTTCTAGTAGATTTCCCGTTTTTAAACCTTTAATAAATATCAGTTAAAAGTCTTGTCTTGGCATTTCCTGTCATTTCTGTGCAGTATTGTTATGCAGCTGTTATTGTCTTCACTGTTAATTTTTACAGTTTGGTGTTACATCCCTACTGTATGAAGCACACAGAGAATTAAAACAATGGAAGCCACTGTGCAGCAGGAAAACTATGACACAGTGGCCATCACAGGAACATAGTGGGATAACTCACACAACTGGAAGGATGCAGTGGATGGCTATAAAACTCTTCAGAAAGGGTAGGCAAGGAAGGAGAGCTGGTGGGGTAGCACGGTGTGTTAGGGAGTGTTTTGAGTGTCTAGAATCCAGTGATGGATGGATGGATAGAGTGTTCATGGGTAAGAACTGGGGGGATGGCCAGCAAGGCAGGTACTATGGTTGGGAGTCTGTTACAGATAACCTAACCAGTGTGAAGAGATAGATGAGACATTCTAGAAGCAGCTGACGGAAGTCTCACAGTCACTAGCACTTGTAATACTTCAATTTACCAGATGCCTACTGGAAATAGTAGAGAGAAGACAGTCTAGCAGTTTCCTGGAGTGGGTGGAGGGTAACTTCTTGACACAGTGGGTGAATGAGGCCCTTCTGGACCTGCTGTTTGTGAACTGGGTGATGTAAGAGTTAGAGGATGTCTTTGGACACAGCAATCAGAAAAAGATAGTTTTCAAGTCTTGAAAAAGTAAGGAGGGCATTTAGCAGAGCCACTTCCCTGAACTTCTGGAGGGCAAATTTTGGAGCCTGGTTGACAGAGTCCCTTGGGAGGCAGTCCTGAAGGGCAGAAGGGTCCAGGAAGGCTGTATGTGCTTTAAGAAGGAAATCTTAAAGGCACAGGACAGGTTGTCCCCATGTGCAGAAAGATGAGCTGGCAGGGAAGCCAGCTCTGTACAGTTGGCTGTACAGAAAGCCTTATCTGGAACTTAGTAAAGAAAGCAGAGTTTATGAATTTGGGAGAAGGGGCAGTCAACCTGGAAGGACTGCAAGGATACCATGAAGTTATGAAGAGAGAGAATTAGAAGGGCCAAAGCTCAACCAGAATTTAATCTGGCTACTGCCATAATAGACAATTAAAAATGTTTCTATAAATACATTATCAAAAAAGTAGTGCTAAGGAGGATCTTCATCCTTTATTGAATACAGAGGGAAAGTAGTGACAAAGAATCAGGAAAAGACTGAGATGCTTAACGGAGGTAAATTTATTAGAGAGAGGTAAATATGTTATTAAATTCTCTTTGCCTTTAAAGAAACTGGAAAAAATCCAATATTGGCTAATTTTTTATGGTTGAAGTTTAATGAACAATTAGTAACTTTTAAAAGATTGGGGTTAGGGGAAAATAGTTACATCACAAATCAGATTTTAGAAAAAAATGTTTTTATTGTGGTATCTTTTTGTTTATATAATTTATTTGTTTATTTACTTTTGCTCCTGTTACAAAACAGTAATGGCAGAAGGAGCATTCTCTTCTCAGCAGCATCTGCTGCTTTTGTTCTTTTGTAGTTTGTGAGCTGTCCACTGACCCAGCTCTGTTACTGCCTAGTTCCTGGGTTAGAGCATGGGAATTTTACTGAGCTGCCATATAGTTACACAGGTCTCACTGAAAAACTGCCACATGTTTGGGTTGTTAAGTAAAAATGCAGGAAAGAAGGTGGTGTTTCTTTAAAGCAAAGTCTAGTTACAGTTGCCAAAATACAAAGCTTACAATGATGGAAAGAAAAATGAAAAACTTGAAAAAAGTGGTGATATGCAAATCTTATGTCTGCAAAGGAAAAGGTGATGGCAGAATTCAGGAAGGTACTCTGCTAAGTTATCTTGTAGAAAGTATTTAATCTTTTAAAATTGTTTTTCTTTTTCAAATACAGGTATGCTACTATACAGGTATTATTCTTCAATGTTGTCCAAATAGATACCACAGAATACAATGATTTTAACTGTCCTTTGGTATTTGTCTTGTACTTACTAATTGACATAATTGAAAACAGTGTTATACAAATGATCAAAATCTGCAGATATTAATGGTTGAAGAAGCAGCATAAATTCATTAGATACTGGGAGTGCAATGTATTACTCTGGACAAGATGAAAAGCATTTATCGATGTAGATGTTCTCCAGTGATCATAGGGGAACTACTGTGATCAGTAGTAACCAAAGCAGGGAATTAACAGTTAATTCACATATTCTGTATCACTGGAAAATATTAAGTAAAGTTCTGCTCTGAAAAATGAGTGCCTTTTCAATAACAGATGTTTCTGATGGGGCTTTTGAAAATGTTGGACAGATAACTCCACTGTTCCCTGGGAAACCTGAATGCAGCTTGGGTACTAGAAGTGAAATTTTTCCTATCTCTGTTGGAAAGGAAATGGTTGCATTACTGCAAAATTACTTATTTTGTAAATTCAGTACTTCATTTCTTTTTTGCTACTTCCAACAGAATGGTTTCATCTTATGGACTGAGACCTTTTTTTCTAGTCTGTTACACAGTTGTCAAGGATGTTTAAGAACTACTGATGGAAGCAGGCTGGATGTGAGCTAAAGGGCATATCCCATCATTTGTCTCCTGAGTCACTCCGTTGTTTAGCACAGTGTGCACTTACAAAATTTGCAAAATAAACTTTCCTCAAGAACAGTCTTCAGTATCTTAAAAAATAACAGACTGTTTACACAATCGTAGAAATGTTGGTTGAAAACATCTGGAGGTTGTCTAGGCTAACTTCATGCAGGAGGCAGGTTAGTTGCCAACGCTCTACCAGGACAAGCCATGTTCTGTGTAGTTGGCATTTGAATTTCTAAGCATGGAGTCTCCACAGCCTCTCTTGATAACCATATCCAGTGTTACAGTTGTTATCCAGTTTTTCTGAATGTCCTTCCAGATATTAACATGTGGCCATTGCTCTTTGTGATCTTTGTGATGCTATTTGCCACTCCCAAGAAGATGGGCTCTGTCACTCCTGTAACTGCTGTTCAAATGGTACAAGCTATTATTACATCACCTGCCAGCCTATGGCATGATTTGTTTTTGGCAAATTGCTATTGCCACTTCCTGATTACATTTTTGTCCCTCACATAGCTGGAAATTGACTCCAGGGGACATGATGTAATCTGCCATCTTCCCAGTCAGCTAGAGGAGGCTGTTTAGCTGTACTTCCCTGGGTCATCCTTCCCCTCTTCATTAAAAGTGGGCATAACACACTACCCTTTTCTAGTCATCAGGTACCTCTCATAGTCACCCTGATTATGGTGATAACCTTTCATCTTACTGAATCCTACCTGGCCTGTAGATTTAAATACATTCAGTCTATCTCAGTAACCTGCTGCTCCTTGGCTGTTGATCATCCCTCTCCTTCCCAAATCAAACTGGTATGCAGGGACATTTAGGATCAAGTGCTGCCTGTGATGACCAAGGCAAAAAGATACTGAGGACCCCAAACCTTTCTGCATAAGCTATTCCTGAGTTTTTTCCCTCATTCATTAACAGGCATATTTTGTCTAAGCTTCCTTCAGCTAGTAGCATACTTAGACAATTCCCTTATGTCTCATCAGTTTTTGCTCTGGCTGGGCCTTGTCTTTCTTGCTTTTGTCTCTAAGTGCTAGAGTAGTGATTTTATATCTGTTTCCCATTCTTGTTTCCACTTCCAATATGATCAACTTTAGCATATTAATTAGGAACCATGTGCACTAAGCAATTCTTGTGCACTAAGCAGTTCTTCTGACAAAATTCCTCATACAGTGGACTGTATAGCTCAGCCTGCTCTCCTAAGTCTCTTCCCAGTGATAGTCTCCTTGGGAAATCTGGTGAGTGGTTGCTTAAACAAGCTAAAGTCCCATCTGCTGAAGTTCAGAGTCCTGTGCTGTTTAAGTGTGTATCCTTCCTTAGGATCCTCAGCTCACCTCAAGGCAAGCTGCTGTCTGTGGCTGTATTCATCACCAGCTTTTCCCTGCTTATGAACAGGAGATCAGAAGGTGCATTTCTCCTAGTTGGTCTCTCTAATATTTGTGTTAAGAAATTGCCAGCCAAGGCAGTCTAGAAACTTTCAGAGGTGTCCTTCCCTGCAAAAACTTCACCAGAGATGTAATTTTCAATATCAAATAATTTTTCAACCAGAGTGGTTTTCAGATTTTGCTGAAAAACCTATGCTGTCAACTGAAGATCCCAAAAAAACTTCACTGCAGCAAAATTTCTCACCCTCAGACAAGCAAGCTGAGCTGCCTTCAGACAACTCCTCCTGCAGAAACTTCAGTCAATGGCATGTAGCAGGGCCTAAATGTTATTTTTAAATAGTTTTCAACACAAAAAGTCTTCCTTGGTTATCATATACTGAAATTCTCTCTCAACAGAAGAGAATCCAGTGTGACTATGTCTGGTAATTGTAATTAAGAGTGGAATAGTCCCACTTGTATTGTTTCTGAAAAGGGTGGTTAAGTGAATTGAGGTTTTCTGTCCTGTTTTTAAGCAAACACTTTCCCTAAAAGTAAGTGCTTCTAAAGCAGGCTTAAGGTAGGTAATTAAATACTTCAGTAAACATACCAAATGACTTGTTACATCTCTGTGCCATCAGTGAGGTGAGTTTGATGTTCCACTAGCTGTGCATATCCTGTGCCCTTCCTTTGTCCTTCACTCACTGAATCAGTGATTAACTTTGAGAGGAGATCCTTGGAAGAATTCAAAGGATGACTTCTGACAAAGAATTTGTACCACAATTAACTAATTAAACTTTATCGTGTAAAATACTTTGTTTTAAAAGTGCAGTATGAATTTTTTTTAGGTAGCTCGTTAATCAACATTTAAACAGTAACCTGGAGGGATACACATGTATGTAGATATTCATAAGATTTGTACTTTTCTTGTTTGTGATATAAACCAGAGTCTTGGCACTTGTATCTGTGTTTTTCATCTGATTATAAAGATCTGAAAGAATGTGTGAACCAGATATCTCTGTATTGGAAAATAGCATTGTTATGGTTGCCAGCCAATTAGCATATGTCATACAAGTACTTTTATCAGCCATAGAAAGTCATCTTATGTGAGTTTAATTTTTATTGTGTCTCATCTGAAGCATCATCATACAACTATGAAATTCAGGTTCTCATTTCACTGGCATGTGTAGCATATACCTCAAAATTCTGCAAACTGTACATTTTGGTTAAACAGTTTTCTTTTGCTGCCATACCATGACCTACAGTAAAACAAATGAAACCATGTGATTTTGTTAATCTGTACTGGAAGCACTAAAGGGTTTTGGTTCGGAGTTTGCTTTTTCCCTAAAGTGGTGAATTAACTATATTTGTCATTTAATTGTGTTTAAGGATTCCCTTTTTGCCTGCTTTTTTCACCCAATATTTAGATTTCATCCCCTTTTCTGAAACTGCAAAGAGATAGGCTTTAAAAAATACTCAGTGTTTTACATTGAGAGTAACAGAGGACAATTATACCTATCATATAGGAAAATACTGGTTGATGATCCCAATAGGAGTATCATGTATAAGTTTATTATTCTTGCATGCTAGAATTTATGTGCTTTTTACCCTTATATGCTTGTTGGTAAATCACATTTAGTTTTGGTTGGCAAATCGTCATAGCACCATAGCTAGCTCTACATGAGAAAAAGCAAAAGTTATTTTAGATTACTTCAGTATTGATTTACAGTTTCAAGGGGGGTTTTATGGTCTTGAGCTGGCTGTACAAACACATGATCCAGATCTGTGTGTTTATTGGCATAGAGAAACATCCATACTGGATGTTATTCCAGTATTCCATACTGGAAAAAGGTTCTTGCTTCCTTATGATGTCTTCTCTGTGTATGTTCTACTCAAAGACCTTTCCTACACTGGAATTGAAGCTCTTCATTAATCATTAGGTCCTTTCTTGGACCATGCATGGCTTCCAAGTCTGTCATCTCCTCTCAAAAACAAAAGGTATCAATAGAGCATGAAAATAAATATATTCTGACTAAGGAATTCAGTTCCTTTCCATAAAATGGTTTATATTGTAAATATTTCTTCAAGTTAAATTATTGTGGATATTAGCATGCTTTATGTTTAGTAGTATTTAGTGTTTGGGAGATTTTATGGAGTCAATTGTCTGACTTAATTAGTTACTGATCCCATGGCATGGAGCTCTTCTGAATAGTAATAATTTTGGATTTCTTCTAGATATAAATGAAAGCTATAGGTTAGATAGGCCCTATTTGTCTATAGTTTGGGAAACAAACAAAAAAGCTAGGAAGCCCAAATGTAAAATATCTTTACAAGACAAATCAGTGCAGTAAGAACAGTGTCATCTCATCACAGACTTCAAGAATTTCTCTGACATGAGTGGAGCATGTCAGAGAAGAAATCCTGAGAGCAAGTTAAGGGAATTAAATTATATTAAGAATTTCAGAAAGTTTTCCTAAAATGCAAGGAACCTCTTTCAGAAGGAGGCTAATTCTATTGCTTACAGAAAAGAAACCAAATCACTTTGATATTGATACTAAGCCCCTTCTCCTTTTGAAGAATTTTTGTGCTAATTCTCTGAGTCTCTATTCCAAAAAAAANTCCTTATGATGTCTTCTCTGTGTATGTTCTACTCAAAGACCTTTCCTACACTGGAATTGAAGCTCTTCATTAATCATTAGGTCCTTTCTTGGACCATGCATGGCTTCCAAGTCTGTCATCTCCTCTCAAAAACAAAAGGTATCAATAGAGCATGAAAATAAATATATTCTGACTAAGGAATTCAGTTCCTTTCCATAAAATGGTTTATATTGTAAATATTTCTTCAAGTTAAATTATTGTGGATATTAGCATGCTTTATGTTTAGTAGTATTTAGTGTTTGGGAGGTTTTATGGAGTCAATTGTCTGACTTAATTAGTTACTGATCCCATGGCATGGAGCTCTTCTGAATAGTAATAATTTTGGATTTCTTCTAGATATAAATGAAAGCTATAGGTTAGATAGGCCCTATTTGTCTATAGTTTGGGAAACAAACAAAAAAGCTAGGAAGCCCAAATGTAAAATATCTTTACAAGACAAATCAGTGCAGTAAGAACAGTGTCANAATAGAATGGTTTGGGCTGGAATAGACCCTTAGTTCTGACCCTCCTCCCATGGGCAGGGACACCCTCCACTAGTTCAGGTTACTCAGAGCCTCATTCAGCCTGGACATTTTCCAAATAAGACAAGGTTATGGGTTGAGCTTATAAATTCCAAAATTAATATTAACCAGTTCCAATTACATTTATACAATTTTTTCCACTTTGTTTATTCTTTATCATTTTAACTTGGTGTCAGGCTAGAAAGACTCCATAGAGATGCTGCTGTTTATACCAGACAGAAGGCTTATCAAAAAAATAAAGACTAACTCCTTCCTTTTTTATAAGAGTTTGCAGATGAAACTCCATTGAAAGAGTTCTCTTTAAGCTCTGTTTCTATGAAGTCAAGTTAGAAGAGGTCTAGAGTAAGCCAAACCCTTCTGTTACTGACCTCAGTGACTTTCTGTTGAAGTTCCAAGTGACATTAATTTACATCTGTGTTAGACTTCCTAATTTCATTGTCATACTTGCTCCTCAGACCTTTTGCCCCCACACTCTTTAAATTGAGGTTTCCAACTAATGGCATTTCTGAGACAGCCAATGACTCTTACCTTGCTGGTTCATCAGTATTGTTATCACTCATCACTAACCCATACACTTTCTCCTGAGTGTATTCAGCACAATACAGATACCAGGACTATGAGCTATCAGGTGCTGCAGCTGAAAAGCTCAACTGACAGAAGAGTTATTTTACAATTCCTTGAGAAACTTGGTCTGTGACGTTAATGTCTTTAATTTAGTGATTTAAAGCAGTTGGAAGAAACACCTACATGGAGGTTTCATGTATGAGCATTATCAGCATCAGCTGATTTGATATAACCCTTCTAAGGCAAAGACAAATACAGGCTTTGTTTGTTAAAGGAAGTTCAAGATTCCTAGAGTTGTCTTATAATTAGGATTTACAACTTGTTTAGAGATGTTCATACTTCTTTAAGTAATGGATGAAAAAAATTACAGTGTTTCAGCAGAAAGCATATTGCAATCACAGCAGTCCATTTATTTTTTCAGTCCATTTACTGATGAATTTGCAGTTCTTATTTCAGTGTAGGTGAATTAATAATAATAAGAGGATAGAGTTTATCTCGGTCCAGAACGTTGTTTTGCAGTAATAATAGCAGGCATATTTGTTCTCATCAGCTTGGCTTCCATTATTAATGACATTAAAATCTGCAGTCTATAGTTAATCATTTGGAAGCAATAGTAGTGTAGCACCTTGTAGTGTAGCACCTTAGTTGATTGATTTTTAAATTCACATTGTTGTTGGTTTAGGTTTATTGGTTTAATATGGTCCTGATCCTGATTTTTCATTATAAGATTCAAATATTAAATGCTGAGTGTACATTCTGTCATTGCTTTGGAAAGCACTGTGTCAAAAGGGAGACACTTTGAACCTGTGTACAATTTCTGTGACCTTTTCTCTTACAGTAAGTATTTAAACCAGTATTTTCAGCTGCAAGCAAGACCATTGGAACAGAAGTGATGTGTACAAGTCATTTTCAGATCAGCTGAGGTGATGGTGGGCTCTGCTGGCTGGAGTTCCCCAGCACACACCTGAGAATCTGTCCTTTAAGGTGCTACAGGCTTCATGTGTTGTGATGCTGGGAGAATTCTAAGTAGCAAAAATATCTGATCATTTAAAACAGTGCTTGTCCAACCTGTGCTGCTGACCTCGGTGTCTCAGCGGAGCAGAGCTAACTATGGTTTTGAGGAACAAGAAGGGAATAAGATACATCATAATTATTTACTTAAAGACAATACTCTTTTATTTCTGATGCATGAAGTAGCTACCAGGTCATTAGGTCATACTTGAGCAGTATTATTTAGATTTTTGTCTAAGTGGGTTTTTTCTTTTTTTTTTTCTTCTCTTAGTTTGTAAGACT
>VZTT01041060.1:27110-39141 GCA_013400855.1 Buphagus erythrorhynchus | reverse complement strand
CAGATACATATAGAGTTTCAGATAATGAAAATTGCTCTCACAGTTAGGTTTTCTGTTTCTCTTTAGTCAAATCAGATTGCTGACCCTTTTCATCAGAGATTCACCCTCAAGGTTTGACAGTGAGCTCCTAGAACACTCTCTAAAATACAATCAGAAATTATACTCTCAGTATTTTTATGGTGTTACTAATAAGCAATACTATGGATATCAAAATGATGATTTACAGAAAATATGAAAGATGACCACATGTCATATATTAGAGAAGAAACAAAACATTGGATAGTGTTTCAGGTAAGGAGATTTGTGTCAAGAATGCCTTGATGTGAGAAAGAGTTTAAGAGTTTACAAAAGATTCTTTGGAGATCTTTCATTTAAGCTGAGGTTCTTGGCAAAATATTTTCCTATGGATTTTGATGTGCACTTCAGCTTTTCACCATAAGATTTCTAATGGACATTGGAATTCAGATAAGGCAGAGAAACAATCTGGCTGCTATCTTCTTTGCATTTCCCCAGGGATTTAACACAGATTATTCCAATGTGTCAAGGATAAAACCCCCTCGCTGTTTTGCAGGAAATGCTGTTAAGCAAAATGGCTGAGATTTTGTGTTTATTGCTGACAATTTGTTAAATTTCCATAAGCATCAGCATTTTAGCATCCCATTTGTTTGTGTTAACCTAAGTATTTTTTTCTGTGTAAGTATGAAATTAGCAACTGCATTTTTCTGCAAGGAATCAAGGAAGATACTGCTGGTAATTTAACACAGACCAATTAATATGAAAGTGAAGAATTTTATTTGGTCCTGAAACTCACTTATTTTGTTTCTGACTGTGCATGTAGCAATTATCAAGGCTAAATAGACTCGGAGGTTCTGAAATATAAATCTTCTGATGGGAAAATGTCAAGGTAAGTTTAAATGAATAGGAGGGTCAGAAACGTGTTTACTGGTAAGCAGAAAACTCATCAGAATCATAACACACATAATTCTGAAAATGTGAAATCTTGCATTTGGATTTAGTCTTCATCAAGTTCTCCTGATGTCTTGCAAGTAAAAAAAAAATTCAAAACAAACAGACAAAAATAAGGAAAAAATCCCCAAACCTTTCCTAAATATCTGTCAAAAGAGCTATCTCTTTATAACAGATCTTTTATTGAATTGTAAGAGGGATGAGTGTTAGTGACAATACCCACCATCAGTTTTTACCTGCAACTTGCAAAATAGTAATAAGTAGTAGCATGTTTTATTTATTTTAGAAGGTAGCTGACACTTGGATTTGAAAAACAGTGTGGGAAATAAATTATTTTCATTGTTCATTTTGTTTTCTGCTTCATCTTTTTTTATCCCAAGGGTAGTTTCCCATTAAAACATTTCATTTGCTCTCACTGTGAGTTTCCCACCTGAGTTCCTAATCCAGTTTAGCTGACATGCCAAAAGCAAGTAGTGTTGGTACAGAAAGAACAAACACTGGTCACTGCAATGAACATTCTGGGACATATCTGGAGGTCTTTTACCTTCAGTGCTTTCACCAAAGCTGTCTTGCCAGCAGCTGAAAACTTGTAAGTCTTCTGTATCTCCTCATGAAACTTATTGATACTTTAGCAACCCAGCTTGTTCAGTGCATTTCTTTGCCCTGCAGCTCTTGGGAATATTTAAAATGTGTGTCTCTGGTTGTAGGATACCATGAGTTGTTCAGTTGATATATGAAGCTATATACAAAGCAATATTTTAAAAAAATTACACAATCATTTAACAGGGTGATATAATTCAATGTATACTTATCCTGATGTACTTCTTGTGTTATGTTTAATTTTCTTATGGCCTCCCTCCCCTGGTTTTTATTTTTAAAACTTCTCTTTTGCCAGTCTTCATATGTTATTGCAGCATGAGCAATAACAAACAAGGCTAACAGTATTCTTAGAGAGCTTCAACTCAACCAGTTTGTCTCCTCATGGCTAAGCAGAAGAACCCTGTGACATTATTGATATTTTAGAGTGCATCTTCTAACCAGCCATTACCAAAATGACTCAAGTTCAAAAGAATTCACAGTACAATGTTACTAAATTATTCCAAATAAAGGGCAGTGTTGGGCAAAATTCCAAGTGTCTTTCATCTGTCCATTATGTTAATTATTTTACATATTCCACTATTAAGCAGGTGGAAGTGGAGCAGGACATTGCATTATTAGAAAAACCTATGTTTTCCCTATGCATGTGTTAAGTTTTAAGGGGCTTATGATGATTGGTCCTACAGTAGGCAATCATGGATATACTGGAAACTGTGTCACTATTATGAAAAAAAAAATTTGAAATGTATTAAAAAAAATAAAAATAAATTGCATTTGAAAATCTATATAATTTAAAAATATCTAAATATTTTTTANGCAAAAGGAGGAACAATGGAAGGATAAAATTTCAGTTTCTGATTATATCAGTGAAATTCATATTTACAACTCAGTCATAGGAGATACATGTCTAGCTTCTTGCTATAATCATTGAAGATATGCAGCCATTTCTCTGATGTGATTCATCTAGTCCTAAAGCAAAAGCCTAAATTATATCGAATGAGTCATGTTTTAAAGGTGCCTATTTTTCCCTGTTAATTAAAGGGGCCTTTCTGTGACTACTGAGATCTCTATCATGGACATTTTATATGTCATAAGATGAATATTGCTCTGAACCTCTACTTGGCTTTGTACTTGAGAAAATACAATAGATATTATTGACTTAAAATTGTGATGTACAGGAAAAATAGTCATTAAAAAATAGTCCCAGTATCAAAACTCCTGAGATGAAACCTGTTTCCCCTAGAAACCTGTTTCTTATTTGAGGAAACGTACTTGAAAGTCTCGGTATGTTCTGAGAAAGGAATTGTAGCACACCATCGTATACCAACACATTTTATCATTAACAGCCACTGGATGTACCAGACTGCTAAATGCTGCCTACTCCTTAGGAACATTTTGTATCATATGTCTGGTTTTTTTTCAGTCCTGCAGCTATGTCTCTGATACTTCTATGGCATTTGTACTGCAAAAGAGAACAACTTTTACCATGCCTTTTTAAATCCCCGCTCCTAGTTATGAATAGAAAGAACAAAGTAAATAACTTCATTTTTCTGGCATGCCATTGTTCTGAAAGAGTCCAGAATAATCCTATATAAAACAGTTTTTCCAATTTCCTTTTTAAATTCCTGCATTTTATCCAGGACCTGTTTTTTATTCAGGCAAGATAAATCCCATCAAATAGCACCAACCTAATTTTATAATGGCTGTGCTCTTTACAGCTATGCCTACAGATTGGAACCCATTTGCACTTCCTAAGGATAAATTTTGTATATGATGATAATCTGTAAATTTCACAGCAAGATAATAAATTTTAATTCTGTGTTCAGTGGTCAAACCAAGCAGTTACTGAAAGTATAGCTCAACATGCCTTGTGGGTTCAGCTAATATATCTGCTTTACATTTGAGGCCTAGAGAACTTTATAAACATTTTTCTAGTGTTGTCTAAGAAGATAAGTATGTGTATGGCAAAGAAGGAATGAAATCTGATTATGCTGTCTTATGTGCTGAAAACAAAGTCATACATGCAGAATCACCAACTCCTGCCTATATTCCTGAGATTAATTTAAAATACAAAATAGTTTGAATATGTTGTAAAAAGTTGTAAAAAGACACATTATCAAAACATATTTTTAAGTGTCCTTGATATTTCTGTGCATTGTCTTAGTACAGTTTTGCACATATTCCCAGAAAGATAGTAATATGTGCTTTAGGGAATTGAGAGAAAAACAAAAAGTTCACCTGAGAGTTTGAATTATATCAGTAACAGAATTTAGTACTGTTACCAATACTGCTGTGGAGTACAGAAGGAACGTGAAAGAACTTTATAGGTTTGAAGTTTAAAACCAGATAATTGTCAGAGTAATGTATTCAATTGCTTAAAAAATAAGATTACACAAAAAAAACCACACTTAATTTAGTTAGAGGGAAAAAAAATCATGACATATGAAAAATTAGAAAATACTGTCTCTCCAAATGAGCAGCGTAAACATCATCCTTTCATAAATTTAAGGTAGGTGAAAGCCAGCATAATAGTTCCTGCATGACAGGAAGAAACCCAGCAGGAATTTCCCCAGCCCTAAATTGTGTGATTCAGTGACAATATCACATATTAGCTTTCCCATCAGGCAGCATATATTGTGATACTGCTTACAAGATGGCATTTTAGAGTCATTGCAATAAAGGAAAATTCCACTAGGTGGATCTGGTGCTCTTCTGACAGGGTTCGGGGATGTTAGTGCACAGCAATTCCGTGCTCTTACTTTTTTTGTGTGTTGATTGTTTTCTTAACTCTTCCGAGTATGTCAGAATCGAAACATTTAGTTATATTTTGGATGTTAGCACTGATATTATATTTATTGATTAAGGATAAAATACCCATGGTCAAATAGGACCAGGGTATGAGACTTTATTAATGTGTAATTCCATCACTAAGTAGTTAGTATTTCTCTTACTGCTAGTATTTATCTAAACTGCTAGAGCCATATTTTATTTTAGCCCTCCAAATTAATTGAATTTTAAACTTGCACTGTAATCACAATGGACTTTGACTTACATTTTTTCTGGGAAGTATCATCAGTCTAAGTAGAATTTTAAATTAGTAAATTTATCACATTTAGAACATTTTTATCACCTAAAGTGGGATGACAATGGAACATGAGCAACCAGGGGAACTTTCTTTTTGTATGGGCCATTGCTTAAGTGCAGATGATTTAAACACGTCTCTAGAGCTCTGCTATGGTCCAGTACAGCCACTCATATTTTTATTAAAATCAGTTTATACTTATCA
Source organism: Buphagus erythrorhynchus (assembly GCA_013400855.1). Lineage (NCBI taxonomy): Eukaryota > Metazoa > Chordata > Aves > Passeriformes > Sturnidae > Buphagus > Buphagus erythrorhynchus. The sequence goes on along the minus strand of VZTT01041060.1, from coordinate 34,292 downwards.
CTTTTTTCTCTCAGATGACCTGTGATATGCAACTTCAGGCATGCAGCTTGTATACTCTGAACTTGTATTCTTTAAAGACTGCAATTGCTATTTGAGACCTGAAGGCCTTATTGCCCAAACACCTGTATCTCCCAGATGGGTCAGTCTGGTCTAGTGAAAGGTGGTTTTCATTACTACAAATCCTACCCTTTTAAGAAGGTTTAGATTGGGTTGCTGGTTCTACAAAAAGTTTTTCTGTCTTTTTTTTCTTGCCATTTCTGGTGTTACACAGTTGGTTATTTTTGCAAACAAGTTAATGTTATTAATGCTAGGTAACTACTCCAAATATTTCCACAAACTACAGTACTCAGTTTTTTTCAGCTGTGTTTCATTTTCCTAATATGCTAATGAATGAGTTTTGGAATATTGCAGAGAATAATATAGAAAATAAAGCATAAGAAATATAATAAATTCCCAGTCTGCACACGAGAAAACCAATTCTGATAATGTTTTTAAACTTCATTCACTATATGTGATCTTATTTCTGGTGGACATGTGGGTTCATATGCAGCAAATATAAGCCTGCTGACAATAGTCCTGCTGAGGCACTAGAAATTACTGTCAGACTCACAAAAGTCCACAGTGCAATACAGACTCCCATCAGGCCAGAAATGAGAGCTTATATCATGTACTGCTGATAATTATGATTTATCTGGTATCTATTTGTCTTTAGCTCACTGTTAAGAAAGCTCTTAAAATCAAGTTGTGCATTTTATGTTAAGTATAAAGGTGCAGAGCATCTACTCATTGGCTGTTTTCATCTAATGCCATGCCACACAACCCATGCAGGGAACTGGATTGGTGCCCCACTCTACCAGAATAATCTTCTTACTTCTTTTCATGGTAGGTGTAGAATGGAGATCTACTTCAGTCATTGAACACGACTAGAAGTAGAGGTATTTCCCTGCATGCAAGGATCTCAAAAGATTGCAGCATCCAAAAAATATTCATCAAAAAGAGTAAACCAGTCTGAAAAGTGCTATGGCATGTCTTAAAAAACAGTTATTTGGCTGGCAGACATAGCTCCATCTTTCTATAATCAAAAAAAAAAAAAAAAGTGGTACACTTTTTCTAAGGCTCGTACCCATTCTTTCATCTTGCCATAGCCAGCCCTCCATATCAGAGATATTGCAAAGGTGATGTAAATGCCTTGTATGCTTTAGGAAGCTTGCCTAAAAGTACCAGGTAAATAGGAGATCAAATGTGCAATGTATTGTGATTCATGTGTTGAAATACCCTTGTAACCTCTGTTATTCTAGAAAAACATAAAACCAACTAGAACTAGGTATTGGAATAAGGAAATGTATCTATGGAAAGAAATTAATTCTCTTTGTACTCAAATGAAATTAAGCATGCAATAGCCCGTACTGGGTGCAGAAATGTGGGAATTTGCAGAATTTATTTCTTAGTGAAGTTGAAGCAGACATGCCTTTGAACTACAAAAAAACTACTCAGTCTTTATGATTAAACCCCAGAATCTCATGAGTTAACAATTAGTAGAAATTTGCTTTTCAATTCTTTTGACTACTGTTGCTTGACATAACTGGGAACTATCACTGTAACCAATACTAAGGCATTTGTGAATGTGAAGAACTAGCAAGAAGCATTATTTTTAACTTTTGTTTCTAAGCAGTGCGATAGCAACAATATTAGTGCTGCAACAATACTCCTCTGCTTCAGTTCTGCCCACAAGCTCTACCTTAAACAAAGAGAGAGTACATACTTGGAGAATTCATTATTAATGATCTATAAAATTTACATAGTTCTATGAAAACAAAATAATCTTCTGCCATTTGGACATTTCAAACTTGTCTTACTGTTAAAAAAAAAAAAATAAAGCCCAAACACAAGGGTCAGTCATTTTGGCATAAAAAGCTTTTTCATATGGTTCATAATGTGAATTGCCAGAATTGACCTTGAAATGAGAAGCCTGAAAGTATATTTCTTTTCTCTTGGTATTTCAAAAGAATATTTCTATTATGTCATAAATATTGTTTGTCACTGTGAGCATTATTTCTAGAGTAATCTCTTTTGGTATGTTGTTTCTCAGGAGAACACATAAAATGTCACAGACTTGCCTGGCAGATTACAGATTGCCCTGGTGGTTCTTGACACACCAAGACAATTTTGTAAAGTACTAGAGACAGAAAACTTTGAAGAACAGTTTTAATTAGAATTCTGATTTCACACATATATTTCCAAGCTGTTATTGCATCCATTTCCATGTAGACCACTCAGGATGCTTCCTCTTTAACTCTGTGTGTCTGTTATTGCTGGTGGATTTGTACTTGCTGCAATAGTAGGCAAGCAGCAGGCATAGCCTCTCTGTCTTATGGTACATTACCAAATTAGTTGTGACTTCACAGCAATGAATTCCATAGTTATGTCTATGTTAGTAAATTAAACAGCATCCAGGAAATGTGTCCAGGCACTAGAGAACACATTCAGAAGGACCCATGTATCCTTTTGTCTTATACCTACTAGTACTGAAGAGGTGCATGAAAAAATGAAGTTTCTTTTTTGTTTCTTCCTCTATTTTTCTGCTCTTTGAGTTTTTTCCTAGTATTCTGGAAAAGGCAGGAGAATTTGGGCCCTCAGAATAATTTTTACCCTGGTATCATAAAGTATATACATGTGTTAAATCAGTTTTAAAAATCCTGTTATTTGCAATGACAAATGTCATTCTTTAACTCCCTGTCCTCTTTGACTTAGTTATACCAAAACCTATCTTCATTACTGTCTAAATATAACAACACTTTATATGAAATTCTAATGCCTTGCATCTCAATGGGGAGTTTTAATTAGGGATAAAAGTTTTCGATTTCTGTCTTTCTCACAATACTGTCATACAAGTAGCAGACGAAAGGTTTAAATTTTAATATGTACTCCAGCATAGTCCTTTGATTTGTGTTCTAAATACTATTTGGCAGCCTGCCCTTATTACTTGTGTTTTACTTTATTACTCTACATAATTTTGAAAAATTGCTTTAAGAGTTGATACAAAGTATGGGTGAGAATAATCGAGGCATTTCCTGTCTTATATCTTGTATTATTATCTTGTTTCCAACAATTTTGCTCTATGTGTCAGCTCTCTCATTCTATGATACCCAGGTTTTTTGATTGCTTTCTAACTTTTACATTAGCTGTAAATTAAAGCCTGCTACTTCTTCCATTGCTCACTCTGTAGACCTTACTACTTTAACTTTGTAAACCCCCCTGAGAAGAAGGATCACAGTGTTATCTGTGCAGTGTTTGGCACAGTGACTTTCTGACTCATAATCATTTTATCTGTCCACTCTACAAGAAAAATTAGCTTATCCATATTTTATTATGAGTGATTTAAATTTTATTTTCATTTGATCAGGTAAAAACCAAGCAAAACGCAGCCTTCCAGCTGTCCTGCATCAACAGCGTGGCTCTGTTTGCCTGCCCTGCAGCATGACAGTGTGATTTCAGAGGTCTCATGCATCCTGGTTTACCCCATGGAAGCTAGTTTATCCTTTAGAAATTAGTTGTTCCATCTCGAATTTTATCTGAGGGAAGAGCTATTGAAACCTGTGGTACCACAGGTGTGGTGGTGTCAGTAGCTGTGCTACCCAGGTACATCAGCACAGGCTGAGGCCGCACATCTGGGCAGCTGTTCCCTTGGTGCTTATGCATGTCTCAGCCTGTGAGTTGCTTCCACTGGAATCTTTGTCTGTCCCACGGTGGGGCAGGGATGGCACAGAGGGGGCCTGGTGCTGCCCTGACTGTGCCACAGCGCTCCAGCAGTCAGCTGTGCCTGGCAGGTGGGGCGGTGTGGCTGCAGAGCACCCTCCTGCCCACAGCCTCTTCCCTCTGGCTGGCAGTGCCTGAGCCAGGAATGACTCAACCCTTCTGTAAGATGCTGATGGAAGTCTCGAGCGCTGTTATTTAAAACTGTGGTGTTTCCAAGCTGAACTAGGCGGGTGTGTAACACATGTCACAGAGCTCCGTCGTCTGTTTGATGGAGACACTTTGCAGAGCACTTAAAGTAATGCTTTACCATTGCTGCTGGAAAGGAATGGATTTTGAGAATAGACCACAAGAGCAACAAGAACAATAGGCAACAATAGAATAGCAAGATTTAGGAAGGGTTCAGAAGTGACAGGGTCCCACAAGACTGGGGGCTCCCCAGGGCAGCAGGGCAGGGCCTGGCAGCCCAGCCCCATCCCACCACCCCAGCCAGGAACAGGGCATCTGCAGGGGACCAGGGCACCTCCCCAGGGAAGGGAACAGGCTGTGCTGGGATATCAGCCCACAAGGGGTGCCAGGATCAGGCAGGGTGTGTGGGGACTGGGGTCAGACATGGCCCCAGGGTTGTTGTGCAGGGCTTCCCCATGGCAGTGTCTGAGGGCCTCCATGATGCCATGGACAGCAGGGGGGATGTGCTCTGTGCCTCACCAGCAGTGTAGAGGTACCTGAATGCAACATGACAATGGCATGAGCCTAGTGACTCCTTCCTTCAGTTGTTAAAATCATCCAGAATGCAACAACCTTGCTGTTTATGTAGCTTACAATATATCAGTACCTTTTATTGGAATTTGAGATTGTTTAGATCTTTCAGCACGTTCAGAGATTTGCATGTAGTAGTCTACTGGCTTATATCATAGAATCACAGAATGTTAAGGGGTTGGAATGGACCTTAAAGATCATCTAGTCCCAACCCCTGCTGCCATGGGAAGGGACACCTCCCACTGGACGAAGCTGCTCAAGGGCTTATCTAACCTGCCTTGAACATGGCCAGGGCTGGGGCATCCACAACCTCCCTGGGTAACCTGCTCCAGTGTCTCACCACCCTCACGGTAATTTCTTCCTAATAGCTAACCTAAATTTCCTCTCTTTCAATTTGTACATATTACTCCTTATTCCTGATGAAGAGTCACTCTCCAGCTTCCCTCTAGGCCCTGTTTAGGTACTGGAAGGTTGCTGCAAGGTCTCCATGCAAGCTTCTATTCTGCTTTATCCTTTTTGTCTTGGTGTAATAGAGATTCACTACTGCATATGTGTAGCAGCTTGTCTTTGGAGAAGCTCTTCAGGATATAGGATACAGGAATATTTTAAATGTTTCTACTCAAGAATCATTTCTAGGATATCTGACTTTGGCTTGTCATTCCTTTGTGTATGACAATCCACCTCTTTTAACTAAGTTGAATATGAAGCTCGGTGGTTTTGTTATTGTTTGGGTTGTTTTACCTCTACTTCTCTAAATTAATTTCAGACTTTCATAGGTTTCTAAAAATTGAGTTGATCAGACTATGAAGGCTGGTAGAAAGCTGACACTTACCACAAAATATCCCATTCTTGCCATTTAGCTCTTTTTCAGTTGCAAATACAAGAAAATAAGTTATGTTGGATGAAACGTGCTTATTATTAACAAAGAAATATGGTAGTTATTGTTATATTTGAGTTCATGAAAGTGTAGATAGATTGTTTGGTAATTTTATTCTTTAAAATAAGTATATTAGTTAATTATCCTTGCTACCTTGTAGGCATTCTCCAAAGTCAGTGGAAGGAAATAGGTGTACCCCCCGTGACTAATTATCACATGCTAAACTGTTGGTTTATTCTGAAATTTTGCTCTGCTGTTCCATGTTGACTGTATGATGGGGAATAAAATTGTGCTAATATCCAGATTCCATGTTACTGAGCTCTGTTCTGTAAGGAACAGGAAATTTCCTCTTTATGTCTGAATAGGGATCTCTTCTGCAGTGGTTGGGGATGAGAGCAATGTTCACATCATAGCAGTGACTGCATGTTGAGTAATATGCCAGAAAACTTCTGACTTTTATGAGTCACCAAATCTGAGTGGTATAGTGATCCTCTGGGCTGATCTGGAGGGTGGAGCAGGAAGAATTTCAGAATGTTTCTAACTGATCTTGAAGTGATCCAGTAGCTTCTTGTTTCTGCTACATAAAATACATAGTATGCTTTTTGAGGTTAAGTTTGGCTTTTTGGGGTAATTGAGAAGGCAGGAAGTTTCCCTGAAGGAAGATTTGAAAGCAGCTTATCTTATTTCTGAAGCAAAAATACTTCCACTCAGGTAAAGGTCATATATCCCATAGTTGTAGAGAAACTCCTAAATCTTAAAATTGATACAGACTCCAAGAAATGTAGTACTGTTTGATATTTCTGCAACATTCATGCTGCTAACAGGTTTGTGGAAATCCTCTGATTGACACTTTTAGTTATCGTGTAGTATTACAACTTCAAAACTTGAATTTTCTTCTTTTCTATTTTTAACTGCTGTAAGAACAGTGACAAACTAGCAGAGCATATGAGCTTTTTAAGGATTAAAGAAAAGTAGTTAGGTCCTGTGTATGAAGAAACAGTGTATATAGGTTTTAGAAAGCCATCAAGGCCATTCTCTGCTGATGGACTTAGATAGGATAAGATAGGTTCTGGTAAAGTTAGAAATTATTTAAAGAAGGATTTTTTGAGAGTAGTGACAGAGGCCGAGTTAGATTACAAACTGAACATTGTTAGAGACTGTTGGTGGGTTCTGAAATTAAGTGCCATGAGCTGACTGGTATCTATTCAGCAAAAATCTTATCCTTACTCCAAAATAACAGGTGATGATGTCTGAACTAGCTAGTGAGAATGGTCCCTGGAGCAGGCTGTCCTGAGAACTATGCCACAGAGAGTGCTAATTTGCCATCCCAGGGTGAAGGCTGTCAGTTAATTAACATGTATGATCAGCAGTGTGGTGCCTGGGTTCACTCCCTGGCTCCGTTCCACTGAGCAGTTTAGCCATAAACAACTATCCTTGCTGGAATGAGCAGCTTTTCTCTGCAGGCTTCAGGCTTGCTAATGGGCAGTGCTCATTGATTCAAAGGCAAGTTGTGATTTAGTCTTGTTCAGTGGGTTGCTGCTTTTCTTCTCTTGCCTTGCTTTATAAATTGATGAAAGCCCTTCTGTTGGAGCACTGGCAGAACCTGGTGCCTAAAATGGAAGGAAAAGATCAGCTTATACCTCATTCTCTTTTATGCAGTCTTACTGCAATTTTATTATTAGATAAAGGCAACTTGTGAGCAACCTAGCCAAGAAATCCGGTTTTGTGTGTACCATAAAAAATGCCCTGGCACACAGTCATATTCTACAGGAACTTAAAGAAAAAAATAATTT
>VZTT01041059.1:43153-55917 GCA_013400855.1 Buphagus erythrorhynchus | reverse complement strand
CTGGGAGAATGGTTTTATACCCATTCCCAGTGTCTTGAAATTGTGAAAGCTGCCAGTCCAACTTTCTGGTTGTCCAGCAAGAAAAAGACAGGGTTTTCTTCTAAATTTGAAAATACAACTAACTGGCAAAACTGCATGCAAACCAAAGACAGAAGGGGAGAGGGTAGAGGAACACTGCTTTCAAAGGCTCTTGACCATCTTGCTGTATCATTTTCCAGTGCTGCATTTTGCCAGGTAGAAAAAGGAAACCACAACCTTTACACATAGATTTCCAGAGGGCAGAAGGCTGAACCGTCATTGCTCAGTTGCTTTGGGAACCTTCAGAGAAAGTGACTCAGGAAAGATAAAATGTAATGCTGACCCAAATGACACCATGATTTACTCTCTGTGTTGGTTCTGGAATGTCTCCTCCACTAAAAAAACATCCTGTTTCCCATGGTATTTGGACATAAAGTGACTATCAAGGAGGATTCTTTGCAGAAAGCTGCTTTATTTCTTTTTCTCCAGCTAATTCTAACTCTCACCCTCTCCTTGAGATGGCCCAAGGGCTTCAGTAGTAGATCCTTCCCTTTCTTTTCCAGATATTAATTAAAGAGTTCAATCCTCAATGCATTTATTATAATAAAAGAGCTATGCAGTGCAAAGCAATCTAATTTTCCCTACCTCACAGAGGCCAACAAAATGCCCACTTTGGGGCCTTAATAAAATAAAAGAGCAGCAGAGTTATTTAGAGCCAAACTGAAGATTCACGTGTTTGAGTGGGTCATGGGTGCTTTATTATATGCTTGTCACTACAAAAAAAAAAAGCTTATCCTGTAATGAGGTTCAGGGTGACAGAAAGCAGGCAGAGGCTCTTATAGGAGCAGCCAACATCTCACAGAAAGTATGTGCAGCCCTGCCTCTGAATTATTAGCTTCTCACAGCTAAACAGCTGCAGAACTGGATATGGCCCATGAGGCAGATGGGCTGCAGAGCAGCACATTTCTTCCTGAATCTACCAGTAGTGCACTGTACCAGGTCATATAAATAGACGGATGGGAGGAAAGGTTGCAGCTTCTTTCTGATGGTTAGTATGCCCTAGTGACAATGCTGTGAAGTAAGTCTTGCTCTTACCTGGTATTTTTTCTATATGAGAAAATGAAGATTTTTGAGATATGATCATCTTCACTCAGGATTAGAGTTCTGATGAAGAAACTTGCCTGAAATGCCTCACCTGCAGTGTGTACATTACAGGATACTGGGAAATCCAACTACAATATACAAAACCATAGGAAATCAGACTTCATAAGTTCATTTGGTCTCAGAACTACATGTTTATATATGATGGTAATTCTCTTGTAAAGAAGCCTTTCATTGCATGAAAGCTCTCTTGCATTCATAATCCTCTGCCTGGAACAACCTAATCCTCTGTTTGCACAGGCGTGTCTGAACTTTGAAGTGGTAAATCATTGAAAAAAGTTCACAGACCAACGGTACAAAAATGGCTTTGGAGTTTTGGTACATCAAAATATACGTGGGCAGTGATCTCCCCCTTTCTAGGTAATCATTTTACATCTGTGTAAAATGAACTTCAAGCCTTTCCAGTCTGATTCAGATGAGTTCTAACATCCTTTATTGGTTAGTTCAAATGACAGCATAAGCAGCAAGACAGCAGAAAATCAAGAACTGTGATTTGGATATGTTAGCTCAAAATGGATAAAGCAATAATAAAAAAGATTAGCATTGTGGCTTTCATGCCAGCAGTCCTAATATAATTTACGTAGTCTACAGAAAAATAGAGACATGGGATTGGCAGAGACTGCCTGGGTCATTGAGTCTGGTCCTATGCTACCACAGGCAACAATATTATCTAATCCCTTTCATAAATCCTGTGACTTGCCAATAAAACACAGGAAACACATGGGAGAATACTGCAGCTGTTCAGAAGAGCACAGGAAACCCCACAGCCTGTTTACAATTAAAAGTGCAATTGAAGTTATACAGGCTTTTAATAGGGATAAATCAAAAACTTTGGGTTAGTTCAGCTCTTCTCCAATATATTCTGGTGTGCAGGTGGGAAAGGGTTACATGGGAGTATCTCATGCAAGAGATTCACATACCTCTTTCATATATAAAGAGGTACTTTGAGTTCTGAGTTTTGACTTGAGCATCAACATTGTCAAAAAGTGCCCATGGATCTTGAGTAATCAAGACTGGTTCAAAATTCCCCTTAATCTATCACTTGATGTATATTCAAGATGACATTTGAGTAGGTTGCCTGTTGACTTCAGGAATGGCTAAATAAATCCAGAAGAGAGAACAGCCCAACTTAATTCCTCTTTTGCATGGGATATCAGAGTCACTCATCTATGACATGAAGAGTTCCGAGAAAACAACCAGCGTTTCCAAGAAACTTGTCTCTGTTCCATTTGTGATTCAGACATTTAATTTTGTCTTGTTCCTTCATAAGTTTCATATAAATAATCAATTGCTAGTTCAGTTGGCTGCCCAAAGGGACAAATTCAATGGCAAGAGAAAGAGAGTAGTTGCTTCACTGGGACCAATAAGATTAATGAGGAAACAGTTCATATTGTAAACTTCTAAAGAGTGCATGTCCAGAAGTTGAACCTTTTGCTGTTTCCTTGACAGTGGCTGATATTTCTGTCTATATCTTGATAGGGGAATCATAGGTCTCTCTTTCAGAGCTCTTCATGCTGCAGACTGTATTATTACCCAAATTATAAGCAGTAAATAATAAAGAAATTTGAACTCATGCCAGAAGAAAAAGTCCAGACTGTCTCTTAAGCTAAAGGGAAACAGGCTGCTCCCTGCTTGTCCCCTGCAGGAGACAGTTCTCAGTGTTGCCTCAAGCAAAGCAGGAAGGAATACATAGCTGCAGAGAATCTTCTTACCAAGTTTGTTCAGTTTGGACTGAAAGATAGATGGTTTGGGCAATACTAGGTCAAAGCCAAGAAGGTGTTTCAGTGGTCTCCTATTGTCACAAATTCAGAATGGAAAGAGGAGTGAATTGGTAAGGGAGAAAGTTTAGCCAGTCCACAAACTGCCGCTAACTCTGCTGACCCTTGCATATCATCACTAGTCACTGTTTCACATCATTTTAAAAAATACGAATTGAGGCCAAGTCTATGTCTCCTCCAAATTGTCATGAGATTACATGATGTCTGCAACATCATTCTAGAGTAAATTTGTTTTTCACTTTTACTATATATTATACTCAGCTTTCCATAGTATGTGTAAGATTGTATTGCAACTGCAGATTTCCAGCATGAAAGGATATAATTATACTAGATAACCCTTTGCTTGGGATTCTCTAAATGATGCAGAGATGGTGTTGATGAATCAAGGTGTTGGTCCTCATTCAGAATATATTACAGATGAGAGGTTGGGAGAGAGGAAAATGGCCAGTTTATAGAGTTGAGGGATAATTTATCAGAGAGTAACAAAAGGATGTACATAGTAAACACCCCTGGCTTCAGAGCCTGGGAAACAAAGAAGGAATGTAAGAATTCCATGCTTTAACCAAAGCTAGCAACCAAGGCCCCACACATCTGCTCACTCACTGCCCACTATGGCATGGGGGAGAGAATTGGAAGGGTAAAAGTGAGAAAACCCATGGGTAGAGATAAAGACAGTTTAAAAGGTAAAGGCACATAAGCAGAGAAAAGCAAGGAATTCATTCAGTGCTTTCTATGGGCAGGCAGATGTTCAGCCACCTCCAGGAGAGCAGGCTGCCATCAAACCCTGGTTACTTGGGTAAAAAAAACACTATCACTCTGAATATCCCACTCCTTCCTTCATCTTCTTCTCCCAGGTTTATAAGCTGAGCATGTTGCCATAAGGTATGGAATGTCCCTTTGGTCACTTGGGGTCAGGTGCTGACTGCATCCATACCCAACTCCTTGTGCACTGCCAGCTTCCCCACTGGTGGGGTGCGGTGAGGAGGAAAAAAAGGCCTTGAGCACTGCTCAGCAGAGCACTGTTGATAACTCCCCAATACCAACACCCTTCCCAATACAAACCCAAAACACAACCACATGCTAGCTATAGTTCTAAAATGTTAAAAGTACTTTCTTAGAAGTTTTTATTATAAGGTTCTTTTGTTCTCACTTCTACTATTAGAAATTAAGACATCCCCTTGTCTTCACTGAAGTGTATTCATCACATACCCCAAAAAAGTACTTTTACTCCCTGACAAACATGATATGCATATTCTCTGTCACTTGCTTATGTGCATATTTTAATTAATTCTTTCTCTTTGAAAAAGCAGGGAAACTCAGCTAAGTACAGTGTTCATAACAGTGTGACAAAATCTTCACACTTTCACCAGAGCAGGTGCAGCTAGTTAAATGAGTGCCCTAGAACTTCCATGTCCTGACATGAAACCCCTGAAAATACCAGATGCTACCCACCTTCACTTTGATAAAGGAATTTTTAGACTCCTCTTTCCAGTAGGTGCTGTGCTGATTCTCCTGACCATTACAAGTACCAGCAGTCCCTGCTGCCAAAATGGAAAATGAAGGCGAGGAAATAAGTGCAATGGACTTGAGGCAGCACTGCTCATCCCAGGGTCTGCCCTGAGCTGAGCAGGGACCGAGCAGCTGATCAGGGGATGAGCTGAGAGGCACTTGTCCAGGGAATGCCTGTGGTCTCAGGGATACATAGACAGATATGAAAGAGCATCTCTAGCATAGGGCCTTGAAATGCAAGAGAGAGGGCAGGTAACCTACACAGCACATACAAATGAACACAGGGATGGGCCACTCCATACACTGGGCAAAATAACATGGCACAGCCATGCCAAGACATGGCAGGGCTGATATTTCCTGAGATCAGAGGCCAGAAAATTATAATTCTAACAAGAACAAAAACAAGAAGCAAAAGAAAGTGAGAATGGAAAGAGAAAATGAGATAAGGTGAGGACATCATCTAAAGAAGATTCAAGCCAAAGTAATGTAAGCAAACCAAAGCAGGAAGAAAAGAACCAGGTACACTCACCCTTATGCAAAAATCAAGAAAAATCAGTTGATGCTGCTGCATGTTGGAGGATAGGAAGACTAAATTAATAAATTAATAAAGGGCAAAAGAAACAGGCTGATTCTGGTGTATTTTATGCCTCTCTTCTAGTAGTTAGCAGCTGCAGCAGCAAATAACGTTCTGCTCTTCCTCTGTTAGGAGAGAGAAATCCTGACAAAATGCACACAGGTAGTGAAGGGTCCCCAGTGCCTTTCCTGCAGACTAGCATTCTCTATCCATGTAAAAACACCTCCCACATCAGTGCTACCAAAGACACATTGAGTTGCTCCTGAGGGAATGAGGTGTCACTTTGGTCTCTGGCCATTCAGTCATCCACTTCCATGTTCAGTGCTCTCCCATAGGAACTGGTGGATAGTAATAGGAAGGGACTGAGGAGACAAAATACTTGTCCCTTCCTTAACTTTGAGCCTGTGCAGCAACGTTCAGCTCTCCATACAGTGCTTAAACACAGTAGGCTGGTGGTTGTCTCAAGTCTACCTCCTGCTGGGCAGACTTCATTTCTACCTGAAGGACAATAGAGAGACTATGGGAATGTCACCAAATTACAGCATGGTATTCACAAGGGGAAAAAAAAAAAGTGTTAGTCAGCAAGCATTTCAAGACATGTTAACAAATCCAGTTTATCTCACATGCCAGCTCTCCCCCACCTCATTCCCATTCCCACTGAATAGATACTAATTGAAAATTATGTTTTCAGTGTGAAAGCTTTTTCTAATTTGGTCTTGTTTAAAAGCATTTAGGGATCTTATTGTTTGTTGTATTTCAAAGTGATTTGCATGAACTCCCCAGGGAAGCCAACAAAGGGCACTACCAACAATTTGCTGGCAGACAGCACAAAATATTCATGTGCTCCAAGAAACACAGATTCTTGAGGTAGAGGAGACACAGAAAAGCTCCAGTGCAAAACATCTAGGAAACTGTTGTAATATCTATTCCCGTTCAGCATTATTAGCAATCATGGTAGACACAGAGTTCAGTTGAAAATATAAATAATTCTAAAATATTTTTCATGGGAAATGTAGAATTATCTATACAATATAGACATGCTCAGAAAGATGCTTTCCAGGCTTTAAGTCTCATGTATGTGTCACACTGCACACTCTAAAATCTCTTCACTGAATTCTGTACACTCCCACACATTTATGACAAATGAGTATACAAAGTATAAAACATTCTGTATTTACCCAACAAAAGATGTAATCATGCACTCAGGCATGCACTATACACATGCCTATATATTTGACACATGCATGATGCCAGGCATTGTGCATATGCACATATTTGTGCATTATGTTATATGAGTGTCTTTGCAGACCGTGCAAAGCACAGTACAACACACACCTGCAGGACCTGCACACAGCCAGACATGCCAATAAAGTTCAAATTACTTATATATATGCATTAACAAAACCTGTGTTTACAATATTTTCCAATTTGTATATATGCAATACATGCCCATACATTCATTTACTTAATAAAGTATAGCATTGAGGAGAAAAAAAACATTAAGGCATACAGTAAAGTCTTCAGAAGAGAATTTGTTAAACAAAAAGCCCAGTTCCTATTATGAGTTTTCAGATTGGTATAAGACCTGGTCTGCATGCAAAAGCTTAGTTGGCACAGCTAGGTTAAGAACATAAAAAACAACCCCATTAATTGACATCCCCATGACAACAGAAGTCTTAGAGCTATGCCAGAAAAAAACCTCTTTGGCAACCTAATTTCTCTAGTTCAAGAAATGGGAGAAGGAAAAAGAATATTTTGCTTCTTTTTCAGAGTAATTGAAGATTCAACTTGCCATCATTTTTTTTCCGTTATAACAAAGGCCTGCATGTACTTAGGATGATTTTTCACATTAGAGTGGCTCAAAGTGCTGGAGGAATACTATTTCATTCTAATCTAATCAAGTTCCAAGTCAAAAAGAATCATCTGCTTAGAGATGCTATTTCAACTATGAATTGGAGCATGGCAAGTGCTGCATGCTGTGGTTTCCATAGCCATGTTTACACAGCTTGCTACAGCCCACAGTGTGTCATCCAGGTGGCACGGATCATTATTAAGTGCTACTTGAGCATATATTCCAAGTATTCCAGGTATTTCATCCACAATGCCATGATTTTTCTGAAGTATGTCTGAATAGCATTGCCAGAACCAACTAAAAACAAACCTCAGTCCTCAAAATTCTTCTGTTGCTTTTGTCACCGTCTAGCTCCTTCTGCATAGCCACTGTCATTTTTGTACTCTTATCAGCCAGCACAGACGAGAACAGTGCTCCATGCCATTGCAAATGCCACTGCAAATACACAGAAGCTGTGGAAAAGTTTCCACAGCTTGCTGCCATGTGGCTTTAGCACTTCCAATCTGTCACTGTGCTGCAGAGCAGTTCTCACGTGTTTTCAGAAGCAGTGGCAACAGCTGTCTCACCAGCAGCAGCCTCAGGAGCAGTGGAAGGTACAGGATGTCAACCTGTTCAGTGTGGCAGCTGGGTCAGCATCCATGGCTGAATTCATCAAGCATGAGGCATGTGGTGGGGAATTTCATAGAGTCATAGAATGGGTTGGAAGGGGACCTTGAAGATCATCCAGTTCCCAACCCCCCTGCCATGGTCAGGGACACCTTTAAGCAGACCAGGCTGCTCAGAGCCCCATCCAGCCTGGCCTTGAACACCTCCAGGGTTGGGGGATCAACATCCCTGAGCAACCTGTTCCAGTATCTCATCATCCTCACGATCAAGAATTTTTTCTAATATCTAATCCAAACCTATACTCTTTCAATCTGAACTCCATTCACCCTTGTCTTGTCACTACACACTCTTGTAAACTCTTGCCTCATCTTTCCTGTAAGTTCCCTTCAAGTACTCTAAGGCTGCAATTATGTCACCCCCAAAGGCTTCTCTTTTCCATGCTGAACAATCACAGCTCTCTCAGTCTTCCCTTCATGCTTCAGCTTCTGATCAGCTTGGTAACCCTCCTCTGGACTCACTCCAATAGGTCAATGTACTTCCTGTGTTGATGACCCCAGAGCTCCAGGTGAGGTCTCACCAGAGCAGAGCAGAGAGGCAGAATTCTCTCCCTCGCCCTGCTGGCCATGCTGCTTTGGATGCAGCCCAGGACAAGTCTGGCTTTCTGGGCTGCAAGTGCACATGGGTGGGTCATGTCCATCTTCCTATCCCCCAGCACCCCCAAGTCCTCCTCAGCAGGGCTGCTCTCGATCTGTTCATCCCCCAGCCTGTGCTGGGATACTGTGGATTGCCCCAATCTAGGTGCAGCACCTTGCACTTGGTCTTATTAAACCTCATGATATTCCCATGAGCCCACACCTCAAGTTTGTCCAGCTCCCATTGGATGGCATCCTGCCCTTCATGCATGTCAACTGCACCACTCAGCTTGATGTCATCTGCTGAGGGTGCTCTTGATCCCATCTTCTATGTCATTAATGAAGATAATAACACTCATCCTAATACAGACCCCTGAGGAATACCACTCATCACTGATGCCCATTGGGACTCCAAGCAATTCCTAATCCACCTAACAGTCCACCCATCAAATCCTTCACTCTTCAGTTTGAGGAGAAGGATGTTGTGGGGGACTGTGAACTGGCAGCATGAAAATGCAAAAGCTTGGAGGCAAAATTCAGAGATGAAACCTGTCCTGAGTGAGCCCAGAGAAGCAGCAGACTCACACTGCAATGTCCCAGGAGGTAGGAATCGTGGCATGGCAAGTCAATGATGACCATCATAGCAGAGAGGCACAAAGCATGCAAACTTCAGCCTATAGAAAAGTAATATCCCAATCATTTTATGTTTTTTCAACAAAGGATGGACTACCCATTATCTGTCCTATTAATTTGTCCTAGCCAGTATTGTATACATGTGGAACTTTTCAATGAAAGTAGAATAAATTCAGTATAAACCAGTCATCTGTTCCTCTTCTATAGATGCTCTTTGAACTAAACACTCAGTGGATGCTATGTCTGCTTTTAAGTCTTCTTGCCAAATATCGTATTTCACAGTCCCATTTTCTTACTCTTCAAGATGTTTTGTCTCTAATATTGTATGAATGTTCCTGTATGAATGTTCCACACAAACAAGACAATCAAAGACTCTGAAGAGGGCTGGGTTTTCAATCTTTACCCAGCTTTGCCTGTGTGGAAAGACATGCAGCATTTTGGTCTCCCAAGGAGAGCGCCGATTGACCGCAGTTAATGCGCACGGCACACGCTTTGTCGGGGCTGTGGGAGCTTCTGAACTGTAAAAGAGAGGAGCATCACTAACACGTTCACAAACCATTTAAAAGGATGTTCTACATTTCCTACACACTGCGGCAGAGTAAGCACTAAGAGAGGTACAAGCAGGCTGTGTACAAAGGCAGCAACCTGGAAAAAAAATACAGGGGGAAAGAAAAACCCGTCTCTATTTCTCTAATCCCTTTTTTCAGCAGAACTTGGATATGTGACTTGGAACAGACTAGGCGTAAGGTTTTTTGCAGAGGGAAATAGTGCCACCAGGTCCGGGCGCCGTCCCGCTCCGGGAGCGGCTCCTCCGCGGGGGCCGAGCGCCGCCTGCTGGCACGGCCCGGGAGCGCGCCCGTGCAGCAGGCGCAGGCATCGCCGCCGCTACGCGAAAAATTTCTCGCCTTGCCAGGGGAAATTTTACAAGAAAACCCGATCTCACTAGCAGGAATCAGTGGGAAATCTGCAGTTGTCTGAAGACAGCAGCTAGGCGCTTATAGCCATGCAGGATACCTTTAGTGTGTGCCGATAAAAGGCTTTATATCTGTGAACATAGTTATGCACGCATTGTATTCCCCTGTGATATATGGACCCCATTTCTGAAAACTCTCCACAGATTTTTAAGATGGATGGGGTAATTGCTGTACCCCTTCACATGTAAAACCTGTTAGTGACTCAAGCCCAGTTCTAAAAAGTGAGATTAGAAGAATAATTTAGGATCAATTGCTCATGTAGTGTAAGCCAAAAAATGGACTCTATTTCAGTCACTTTATTATTCACAGAAACCTTCCAGGTTTGGTTAATGGCATGAGGCCACTGTTCCAGTGTGAAGTTTTCATTAAGCATGTCTTCTCCTTCTGTCATAATAGAAGTCTTTTCTTGCCCCATCTATGGGCTTTGCCTGAAGCCAATCCACCAAAGACGGGGCCACTTGTGGGATAGGAATAGTAATTTTTTTCCTCTGAGGAAAACAAAAAACTTCATTAATTTCACAAGTAAATTAATTTTCCTCTGGAGAACCTGCAGTGATTCCTGCAGTGATTCCAGAGTACTTGATTTATGGGCAGTGCACAGGAATGGGAATCAAATGTATAATTATACCACTTCATTATCAAATTTACCACAGGGTTATCTCCACATGCTTGGCTTTGCAGAGATTGAGAAGAAAAAAGAGAAAAAATCCTGATTAATGGCCAGATTAACCCTGTTTTGGGAAACTATGAGACTTGGACTGCAGAGTCTGAAAAAAGTGTGTCTCTCAAATGTGCATTTCAAGCTTCCGAGTTCCTAAAGATGCATTTTCAAAAATATCACAACTTTAACAAAGATATCCATGACTAACTTTGAAAAATAATTTCAAACCATTTCGTCAAAACGTGTAACACTATCAACTCTTCATTTATTTTCATTCCATATAAAAGCCAAAGACTGGGATTAATTTTAAGCAGGTTCATTATAAAAAACATTATATTTATTTCATAAATAGGTGAAAACTAAAGACTAGAAAAAGGAAATTGTTGTAAGGAGAGAAAAATGAAATGAATTATGTAAAGAAACAAGGAAGTAGTTGAGGAAATAAAATTCCAAGATCAAAGGATGGAAACTTAACAAATCACAGAGAAAACAATTTTTAATGTGGTTCTGAATACCCCTTTTCATTTTGTGTGTTCTCTGTTAGAAAGACAATGAGAACAGCTGAATGTATCACTGCTACAGAAAGTAGGAAAGTATAATTCCAAGGTCTATAATAGATATTATTAAAATGTGATTAAAATAGTTAGTTGTAACAAATTATATAATGCTATCATAGTATTTTGAAGTTGCTTACCATCCCACCCTACCAGTTAATCTGCCTGCCATGCAGCCAAAGTCCAACATTGGAGTTCATCTCCCATCACTCTCCAGTGTCTGAAGCACCCTTTCTGCCCTGCTGCGGAATGCAGAGCCAGTCTTTCCCAGAAGGTACACAGCCCCTCTCACAAACATTTTCATTCAGGCTTACTTCTTTTTTTCTCCACAACTCTCATATATACCACAATGCATAAATGCTACATATTTATCCATGCTTGCTATGGAATGTAATCACAGTTTGATAGAGTGTTCTTGAGGGAAAAAAAAGCAAGAAAAGGAGATAACAAGGCAGCTCCATCTATGTACTTCAGCAGGGGAGAGTAAAATGCAGTTAAATGAGATGTTCATCTTTCCTCTTTTCTGGCCAAGTTGTAAAAGCTTGCCATGGTAGTGCTGATAAAGATGATTATAGTAAATTTTTAAATCTGTATTCAGATGCAATGCTGCCTGGAAACTGCTGGAGGACAAGAGATTGACATCTCTTAATATCCACCAGGCTGCCCGAGGAAGCTCTCCCTTCTTAGAAAATGAGAGGTTATCCTAAGCATGCAGCTCTTTTGTTACATTAAAAATATTTCTTCTCTCATGTTACATTTTGTTCCCACTACTAAGACTTTTTTGAATTACTTTGGGTAAATATGATGGCCACAAGCACATGGAGGGGCAGGATGTGGTTAGAGCTCTCTTGGATCTGACAGCAGCCACAAGTTTCCACACCCTCAGACCCCATCACAGTGTGCAGGAATGACATGAATCCACCAGGGGACAGGTAAAGGCACTGGGCCTCAACTCAAGGAAGAGGAGAAAGGTGACTGATGCTGTCACTGCTGCCACTGGCTGAAACATTGAATTGAGGAAAAACAGAAGAAGGTAAATGATTGATGCTGCTGTACATCCCTTCTGCATGCAGTCTACCGGCATGGACTCTGGAGACAGGCTGGAGCGTCAAATGCCTCCAGCAGCATCCTTCATGCTGCTGGGAAGAATATTTAAGAAAGGTACAGTGCTTTGCTTAGCTCAGCCTCGGATTCACATAAGGAGAATCCTCTTTCATTTTAAGTGCCTGTGAAAGTTGCAGGATGCTAAAGCATATTGAGATATGAGAAGACACTCCTACAGCCTTAAAACTTTTGCCACAATTTATATTTGGTGATTACAGCCTAATGAACACATACTGCTTTCATTGGCATGAGTTGAAGATACTTCGGTTTCTGGAATTTGGGAGCATCCTCCTCTGCAGGAAAAGATGCAAGTCACCAAATCACAGGAAAGCAGTCTCCATCTCCTACTAGGAGCTCAGCATGCAACAGGCACTTCCCGAGCATCTTCCACTGTAGTTGTATAGGGCAGACAAAAATGGATACAGAAACGAGGCGCTGGGGGAAAGCATCAATCAAGGGAAGGAGGAGTTGTGAAGAAGGCTCGGAGAGGAGGAAAAAAAAAACCCTGCAATAGGTAAAAGGCCATGGCACATCTCCGAGCACAAGAACGCACCCGTAGCGCGGCCCAGGGCCGAGCCTGTTGCGGGGCAGATCACGCAGGGCCGGGCGCTCAGAGCGCGGCGCGTTCGGCGCTCCGCGGTCCCGGTCCCGGTCCCGCCCCGTTCCTGTGTTGGTCGCTTCGGGGTCCTGGTCCCGGTCCCGGTCCCG
>VZTT01041059.1:24775-42830 GCA_013400855.1 Buphagus erythrorhynchus | reverse complement strand
CCGCTCTGGGACTGGCGCCTCGCTGGTGCTGACGACGCGGCCCGAGCGGGAGCGGCGGCCGGAGCGGCGGCGGCGTCAGTGGCGCGTTCGGTGTTTCGGCGGCTCTGCCCCTTCCCCACCGCGCCATGCCCACCGTGGAGGAGCTCTACCGCAACTACGGCATCCTGGCGGATGCCACGGAGACGGCAGGCCAGGTGCGGTGTGGCTGCGGCCTGCAAGGCCGCGCTAGGCCTCGGGCTTGCGTAGCGCCGCCGCGGGGAGTTCCGGGCCGAGGCGGGCGCGGGCCGGGGTGCCGTCAGAGGGGCTGCTCGGCTCGCCGCACAGCCGGCCAGCCGCCGGGGCTGTGCTCGGGGTGGGTTTCCTCAGGCCCGTGGCGGCGCGGGGCGGGTGGAAATGAACAGCGCGCCCGCGGATCTGCAAGGACCGCAATAGCTCCTGTCGCTTCTGCAGCATCCTCGTCGTGTCGGCAGGTCTCCTTTAAATGTGGCGTCGCGGATGTTAACCGGTTCTTAGCTAGGGTCAGGCTGTTTTTTGCAAGGGGGTGGGGAGTTTCGCCTGGCGAGTTCAGGCCTTGAGGTCTTTGGCAGTCTCTAGCGCGCTTTCAGATCTGGAGGACGTCTGGCAGGCAGTCTTGCTAAAAGGCTTGCTGAGGGAAGGTGAAGTCTGTTATGGTTTGAAAACTGTCCGTAGCCCTTTGGGGTTTTCTTCTTTGAGACAAGGACGTAATGTCAATCCTCACGACTGAAGAAGATTTTTTTCTGTAAAATCTTGGCAAGATCTGCCATTTGTTTACATCAATACTGAATTATTCAGTAGACTTACTGAATATTAGAATATTACTTTGAATATTACCAACAGAAAATATTATGGTTAGTTACAAGTAGTTTTGGAATTGCATTAGTCTCTCATTTTCCCAAATGGCCCCCTGAAAAAGCAGAAGTTACTTTTTTTTTTTCTTTTGGTTGTAATGTCAATAAGTAGGAAAGTAGTTTTGCCATATCTGTATCTAACCATGAATTTTAAACTAAACGAGAACACTGCTATACAAGGTCACTTAGAAAGTTCTTTAAGAGAACCAATAATTGATAGTTGGTTGGGGGCAGGGGGGTGTTGAAGGTTTTTTGCATTTTAATTCAGGTCCATCCAGTTTGCTTGTGTGGCTATGCCCTAGTGAACAAAGCATCCTTGCAGACACTCCAACAAAAGCATCGCCTCAGAACCAAAATGCAAACAAAATGTAGGGAACTACGGGAAGAGGTTTAGAGTAAAACATGCTGTTAACCTTGCCACTTCAGAAATGCACAGTTCAGCTCCCTTTGATTCCTGTGAGTAGCTTTTGTGGAGGAAGGAAGGGCCACCTTAGGTAGAGCAAACTCCAGCATGGTTAAGAAAGGCAGACTGTGACGGGGTAGGTGTGTAAAAACCTCTGAGGGTAAGTATAGAATGGTGATTCCTTAAACACTCTCCCAGCTTTGTCCCTCTCCAGCTTTTGGGTTCCCAGAGCCAGAGGAAGTGTCTCTGTAGCAAGCATAGCTCACCAGGTTATTCTTCGGTGAACTTTTCTGATGCTTTGTTGAACTGAATGTGCTTCTGGCATATAAAGGTTCTGTGCTAAAATGTTTCATTATTTTGTTAACTTTTGTGAAGGAGTTACTTCTTTGAATTTGTCGTTTCATAATCCTGCTTGGTTGCTCCAATTTCTGCATTCTGAGAAGCCATGAGTAATTGTTCCTTGTTCATCAGTTTTATCCCACTTACTGCTTTATTTTTTCTTAACAACATTATGAATATGATCTCTTACTGCAAAATGTCATGGTCACCCTATCTCAAATGAAGAAACATTGAGCATGGGCTTGAGGACTACCAGAAGTTATGACATCTAGAGAAGTAGTTTAAAAGACTTGGAAGTACTGAGCTTGTAAAAAAGTGTTTCAGTTGAGAAAGGGGCTCAGGTGTGAGGTGTCCACAAGTGGAATGAAAGTGAGATGTTGAAAAAAAACTATTAGGAAGCTGGCTGAAAACAAAGAGGAAGACAAACATTTCTTCATAATGCATTGTAAAATTTGTCACAGGGCACTGTAGGGTATGAATTGGCTCAAGAACTAACCTAGAGAAGTTAATGGATGATTGGTCAATTAACAGTTATTAAAAACAAAGGTCTGGACACTGTCTCCAGGTTAGGACATTCCTTTGTTACAGATGGGAAGGGACTGCACAAAACAGAAGGATCACACTGCTTCTGTAGTTACCTGTGGTTTTTCTAGAGCATTCCATGCTGCCAGGTACAGGTAAAACAAACTCCTGTTTGAACTGTACTTTGCCTACATGGTAGGAATAATTAGCATGGAGGAACACAAATGCAGGGAGCATAGGCTAGTCTGTTCCATTGCTGCATGAATGCTTTTTCATATGTATTAAATTTTATGTTATGTGTTCTACAACAGAACTTGTTCTTGCCATGCAGCCTGAGAACGCATGTCTGTAATGATGTGTGTTTTCATTGCTAGTTTATGCTGGCTCATTCCTGCCTTTGCTGCTGAGCACACTGCATTGGCCCAACTACAGAGTGAACTGGGTGGTGATGTGCTTGAGCTGAAAGGCAAATGATTCTTTCACTGCTTATTTTTCATCCAGATCTCTATCCCATTCCAGTTCAGATTCTGGCAACACAGAGCTATCAACAGGCTGTAGGGAGTGCTTCAGGAGCATGGGCACTAGATTTTAAAATGCAGCTTGCTTTAGAGGGCGTTAATGCAATGTAATGCTTTGTAAATTAGTATCTGTATTCACTATGGGACAACTTTCATGTGGAGTAGTGGTGATGATATATGTGGCTCTGGGAAATTTAATGTAAATAAAGCAAAGAAAGTGTCCTGTGCTGTCAGGGTCACTGTTCAAAGTAAGATAAGCTGTTTTAAGCATTCTTTTTCACAACCATGAGGAAAATTAATCTTAGAAGGTCCTGATTTCTGCTAGTATCCTAATAATGCTGACTTCTGTTTCATAAACACACAGCTAACCACAACAAAGACTTCAATTAATTTAAAGTTTCAGTCTTGCAGGCACAGAATCAGAAGCACCTGTGTGATTCTAGTTGGAGCAGCTAGAGAATATTTTACTGTTGCTGGAGTGTTTATTCCTATATTTGGAATATATAGTTCTGTATTTGAAACTGGAGATTTCTGGGATTTTATTAATCTAGTTTCCCTTAACAGTTCTTCCAAGCATTGTATTTCATCCCAACTACCTGAATAGATACCAGAGATTCCAGATGAAGTTAACTACCTGAATAGGTGCCAGAGATACTTTAGCACCATATATGTTAACAAGAATTCACTTGATCACAAGATCCACTGCAGTGGCACAGTTACTGGGAAAGGTAATCTCTGCTTCAAAGACAATACATGAGCATAAAAAAGGCAGAAACTCCTTGAAAAATTGGCCAAGTTCAGTGGCAGTGATCATAGAATTCCTTGCACTAATCTAATCACAGTGTGCAAGAGGTGTTACCCTTAGGGCCGGCAGCTGGAGTGGTGCACACTTGAACAGACAGGATCCAGAATAACAGTAAAAACCAGGCACCAGAGGCAAATATTACCAAATTGGCATGGTTATATCAGTCTAAGAGAGAAATATATCCCTTTGTAACAAGCTTGTATAATATAGTTCACTTAAATAGTTTAGGAGAACAAGAGAAGAAAGTCCTTCCTTATCTTGAGATTAACCCAGGATTTTTCCATTTATGTATTCTGGTTTTATTCTTTCAGCATAAGGATGCCTACCAAGTGATCTTGGATGGTGTGAAAGGAGGTGCCAAGGAGAAGAGACTTGCAGCCCAGTTTATTCCTAAATTCTTCAAGCATTTTCCAGAGCTAGCTGACTCAGCTATCAATGCCCAGTTGGATCTCTGCGAGGATGAAGATGTTTCTGTAAGAACAAGAACCTTGTAGCAAGCTGATACTTTGAATTTATATTTTGCTATTGTTTCCTCTTTTTGTTTAATGCGCTGTGTCTTTTGGGAGGGGAGGGTTGGTCTTTGGAAAACAAAAAATTTAATTGTATTCTTGCATTTAATTCATTGTGCTTGGGAAGATGCATCAGTTTTCATTTATCTTTTTTAGCTCCCACCACTGATCAAAGGAATAGCTCTGTAGAAAGAAACTTACGGTTTATTTGAATAGCATTTACATGTATTCCTATCAGAATACACTTTGTGGTAATTGATTCTGATAAATAATGCTGGGAGACAGAATCTTGTTTGCACCTGAGAACCACGGGAATGTGATTCTGACTGTTATGCTTCTTGAGATGCTTCATGCTGCTGTGGTGCTGGTAGAAGCTGTACCTTTGAAGCATCTCTGTTTATCAGGTCCTAAGGGATTTGGACAGATCATTCAAGGATTTTTTTTCAGTGCTGAGAACAAACCCTAGAGTTTATCCCTGCCATATGCACAACTGTAGAACTGTCCTTCTTGTTAGCAAATAAAACTCCTTAGTAACACATATTTTCCAGCCTTTATTTTGTTGATCATATGAATGATTTTGTGAACAGAAGTGCTGTTTGAATTTGATTTTTCTCCAGTCCTGCCTAGATTTAAGAAAAATATATTCTTTTCTTCATAAATATGTCAAAATAGGGGGATTTGGGGTGCTATGTAATTCCTGAAATTTTAAAAAGTTTTTAATTTCTACATTATTGGCCATTTCAACAGATCCGGCGACAAGCAATCAAGGAATTGCCTCAGTTTGCCACTGGAGATAATCTTCCTCGGGTAGCAGACATACTGACCCAGCTTCTGCAGTCAGGTAGGAGACACATCCTGATTGATCTCCTCATGGCACACCTAAATATGTATACAGTTTTGGTTCTGTAAAACATCTTCCATTGATTCATAATTTTCTCCTGCTTTATATTTGTATGCTGTGCAGTTAGGCTGCTGGTTCTGCTGAACGGTCACTAATTATTCTAATGTAAACTGAAAATCTTGCTTTTAAATAAAACATTTTTTTAATTCGAGTTCTCTGAAAGCATGGACTGCAGCAAATTGCTTTCTGAAAAAGAGTTACTGAATTTCTGATCCAGTTTCTAGAACATGAAAAAGCCTAAGGGCATTTTGCTCCATACAGTTGCATTTTTGGTGCAAAATAAATAGTTTGGGGGTAAATTCAGAATTTAACCTCAGTAAGTTATAAAGTGCTAAATATTAGGTGTTCAAACTTCCATTAAAACTGCATGGTTAAGACTCTGGGCTTCTCAGAGCATAAGTTTTGGGTTGGGTTTTTTGAGATTTACAGATTTCTCCATTTAGTTTAAGAGAGAAATAGTTCCTGCCTCATAGAATTACTGTAGGTTAATTAAGAGTTTAAAAATAAATAACTATGTATTTTACATCAGTTAAGTGAAAGTTAGCTAGTTTATTAAAATGACTAAATGTATAGATTAATAACTTCCCTTCAAGTTTTAAGGTCCTATCAAGTTTTAAGGTTTAGTTTTGGCAGGGGGACTAAAGTGACAAATAGCTTTTTTTTTTGCTTCCAACTTCCATTATCATAGCTTTGAACTTCCTGAGACTAATAGTTTTTAAAAATACAAGTTATGCTGTTTATAGCTAAATGCAGAGGACAAAACACTTCCTGTGCAGTATTAGTAATCTTTGTTTTTCTGCTCTTACCTTTCCATTTCAAAATGTATGTATGTATATTAATTTTTTTCCCTTTCCAGATGATTCTGCAGAATTCAATTTGGTGAACAATGCCTTGCTCAGTATATTTAAGATGGATGCTAAAGGTAAAGGACATGTTTTTCTATACATGGCTTTTATTAATACTTCCCAGTCTGTAGTGGGATGAGAACAGGACTCAATTTTGTGTCTTCTTAGTACAGTGGAAAAGTGAGACACACACTAATGGTTAGGTTTTGCAAACAGTACTGAACTTAATAATTGTGGATCTGAATTATGCAGACTAATAAAAGAGTGTGGATTTTTATGTCAAGATACGTGAAAATTGTCATTTTTAAGCAGTTTAAAGCAGTTATTTTAAATTATGTCATGGAATCTTAAGAGGGAACTTCTTTCTGCATAAAAAGTCCAAGTTTTTATGGTCCAGGCTACCCTAACTTCTAAAATAATTTATGTTACCTGATTTTTTTCTCCGTTCAGGGACTTTGGGAGGTTTATTCAGTCAAATTCTTCAGGGAGAGGATATTGTGAGAGAGAGAGCTATTAAGTTCCTTTCTACAAAACTGAAAACCTTACCAGAGGAAGTGATGACAAAGGAGGTGGAAGAGTTCATATTGACTGAATCAAAGAAGGTGAGTGTCTGATTTCATTTCAAACTCAAGTATTGTTCAACCATCCCTTATCATTGGTGTTGCTTTGGAGGTCTGTTTGAGCATTGTACAAACGTGATTTTGTACTTAGCTATTCTGATACACTCCAAAGTTTGCAGCATTTTTTTGTGGTAACATTAAAGTCATGGCTCTCCTAGTTTTATAAGAGTGACTTTGATTAGAATTGGACCCAATCATTCATATTGGAGAGGATCTTCGAGAGATTGACCAGCTCAGTGAATTGTGCTCAGCTGAATTCTGATCAGACTTCTTGGTGCTTTTTTCCAGTTGCTTTTGAAAACCTCTAACAAAGGAGAGTTCCTGTACTGTCTGGGCAACCAGCTTCAATGTTCAATTGTCCTCAAGACAATTTTTTTTCCCCTCTATCCAGTTGAAACCTCCCATTTTAGTTTAGTGTTGTTTTTTTCATTCTGACCATGTCCACCTCATCAAAGAACCTGACTGCTATGGGTGGTGTCTTGCTCTGAAGTGTTGGAAGATTAGTTAGTTTGCCACACCCACATACAGCTCTCTTCCTTTAGGTTGGAAAAGCCTGATTGCTTTAAGTTCTCCTCACAGCTCATGTGCTCTAGACACAGATCACCTTGTTGATTTGCCTTCCTAAAACTTATCAAGCACTTCCTCATACAGGAGAGCCCAACACTAGGTGCAGCATTCCAGATTTGGTCAGATGAGGGCCCAGCCAAGGACCTGTCAATCCTCTATCCCTTTGTTTCCCTTAGTCTGTGCTCTTGTCCTTAGCCCAGAACACTGCTTGTCACCCAAGGAATGGTGCTGTCACTTGTGTTTAGCCTGCTGTCCCCCAGAACCCTCAGTCTTCCCAGCAGAGCAGTTCCCCAGCCAGTCAGTCCCCTACATGTGCTGATGAAGGGAAGTTGGTTCATCCCAGGTGCAGGACTTGGCATTTGTCTTTGTGGAACCTTATGAGATTTCCATGCATTCCCTTAGCTGAGAGAAATGCAAAAATTTTTTAAACAACCAGTAATGAGTAGATACTTGTTTAACATTTATCCTGCCTGAAACATTTGATTTTTCTTAGATAGGAGTTTGTTCCTAAGCTTAGAGTTAAAACTTGTTTCCTATGCACAACTTGATGACGCTTGCATTAATTTGTAGGTGCATTCAATTATACTGAATGTTTTCATGCGGTCCTTCAAACTTGTGTCTTTAAATAACTAAATGTTAAATTTAAATGCTAAATATTTGCATACTTTACCTTTTCAAATCCAGTAGGTTTGATGTGGAGGTTTGAAAGTTACCACCACAGAAATATGTTTTCTGTTTTGCTATTAAGGTTCTGGAAGATGTGACAGGCGAGGAATTTGTTCTGTTCATGAAAATATTGTCTGGATTAAAAAGCTTGCAGACAGTCAGTGGGAGGCAACAGCTGGTGGAGCTGGTAGCTGAACAGGCTGACCTGGAACAAACATTCAATCCATCAGATACAGACTGTGTGGACAGACTTCTGCAGTGCACTCGGCAGGCAGTGCCATTGTTCTCAGTAAGTATTTATTTGCTTTGCATGAGGAGTATTAAGGAAAGTTAATGGCTGGAGCTTGGCTTTGGTGTTCTCGATTGTTTGAAAGACCACCAATCAGTACTTCTCCACCTTTAACCTCTAATGTATCCAAATGTTGGAAAACATCCTTAAAGCCTCCAAATGCAAAGATACCTTGTGTTTTTCTCTTCTTTTCTCAAATTTGAGATGTTACAGTGAATTATTACAAGAGTCTCACATTATTTTGTATTAATTTGATTATTTCAAGTTTGGTGCCAGGCAATTGCAGCACTTAAAGGTCTGTTTTTGGTTGCAAGGAATCTTTTCAGCTGCTATTGTGGACATCCTCTGAATTTAGGCCACCTGCAAGGAGGTCTGTATCTTAGGAATAAGAGGGAAGTTTAATAAAGCTTTAAGGTACAGCTGTGAGGCAGGCATTTATAAGGGTGGAGGGGTGATGGGGGAAAAACATTTAGCTCCTTCAGACTCAAGAGTAACATGAATAATGTGTGATGGTTTGTTTTTCAGAAAAATGTTCATTCCACAAAATTTGTTACTTATTTCTGTGAGCACGTTCTGCCAAACCTCAGCTCTTTGACTACTCTAGTGGAGGGTCTTGATATCCAGTTAGAGGTAAGCAAAAACTAAAACATCTTCCAAATAGTGAAATATAAACATCCTAGATAAAGACAGCAATTTCAAAAATCACAAGCTCTTCACTCAAGTAGTTTTCATTTCTTGGCTTGTAGGAAAAGTAGCTGCACTAGAAAAAAACATTTGCTCTATTGAGGCATGACTGAGCATTGCCTTTTAAAGCATGTGTCGTCTGTCCCAAGCTTCTGAAGCAAGATAGAATAAGTAGATCAGTGTAATCATTTTTATATTACTCTAAATTTTTCTAAGCATATAGCATTTACTGAAATGATGGTTGCATAGTTTGTGCTAATTTAGCCTCCTAAGGGAGTGGCTTAATGTCTGTCATTTTGTTCACATTAATCAGTGCTACAGCTTCAGTTAGATCTCTGTGGCTCTCACTTGGAAGGTGAGCTGCGCTGCAGATGTGGGAGATGAAGTTTTGTTTACTTGTTGACTAAGGCTTGTTGGGATTAGACACACAAACCTGTGTTTTTCTTTACAGACAGGAAAAACAAATTAGGCATGTTCTTCCTTGTATTCCTTCCTGCTCTCTGGGAGGGGTTTAGTTGTAATAGCTGACCTCTACTGTGCCAGCTGTAATGATGTGATAATTGATTTTAGGTTGAATATTAAGCTTGTGTACTTTCAGTTAACACACAAAAACCTGGCTCTCCTTATGTGTAGGTTTTGAAGCTTCTTGCTGAAATGAGTTCATTTTGTGGTGATATGGAAAAGCTTGAATCAAATTTGAAGAAGCTGTTTGATAAATTACTGGTAAGACTAATTCAATTTTTATTCATGTACAACACTAAAAAATTAAGTTTTCATCAAAACAAGTTATTTTTATGTATTAATCTCTTTATCCTTTTTCTGAAGTGGCTATTTCAGAGACAGTCCTGTCTACTAGATATAAAGTTGAACATAATTTTGCAATTTAAAGCCCCTGTAGATAGAGAGCTGTTACCTGAATAATGTTTTTAATCCAGTAAACTCAAGTGTGCTTCTTCTTTTTAAATTTCAAAATAATCAGAGACTCTTGTTGATCTCATTAAACACTGTACAATTCTAAGTAAATTCAGCACTATTTCAGAAACATTGGTGCAGTACATTGTTACTTCCTGTGGTAGTAGTGCCATCATAGTACTTCCTCTGAGTGGAGTCACAGAAGTGTAGGCAAACCACCTGCACCAGGACTTTATTCAGTAGTTCATCCATTAGTATAGAAATGGTGGATACTTCTCAAATTGTCAGCACAGATAAACCATCCAATTCAAACACTATGAAAGAGCAATCAGTCAGCATAAATGTGTCTCATGCATTTGTTTTCCTTTCTGTTCTTCAGGAGTATATGCCCCTTCCTCCAGAGGAAGCAGAAAATGGGGAAAATGCTGGCAGTGAAGAGCCCAAGTTGCAATTCAGTTATGTGGAGTGTTTATTGTATAGCTTCCATCAGCTGGGTCGCAAACTTCCAGACTTCCTCACAGCCAAGCTGAATGCAGAGAAGTTGAAAGACTTCAAAATCAGGTAATGATTTAGAGGCAAGTGTTAATGTTCTGTTACAAGGTGTTTGTTAAAAAGTGTTAGTGGAGTTCCCCTGGGCTCAGTACTGGGGCCTGTCCTGTTCACCATCTTTATCAATGATTTGGCTTGGTCCTCAGTAAGTTTGCAGGCAACACCAAGTTGTGTGGGAGTGTTGATCAGCTGAAAGGTAAGGAGGCTGTGCATAGGGTTTTGGACAGGCTGAATCAATGGGCTGAGGACAACTGCATGAGATTTAATAAGGTGGAGTGCTGGGTCCTGCAGTTGGGTCACAACAACCCCGTGTAGCACTGCAGCCTTGGGCCAGAGTGGCTTGAGAGCTGATCAGCAGAAAGGGGTTGGGGGTGCTGGTTGACAGCTAGCTGGGTATGAGCCAGCAGTGTACCCAGGTGGCCAAAAAGGCCAATGGCATCCAGACCTGTATCAAGAATAGTGTGGCCTGCAGGACCAGGACAGTGATTGTCCCCTTGTACTCGGCACTGGTGAGGCCTCACCTCAAATATTATGTCCAGTTTTGGGACAATCCCTTCAAAAAGGACACTGAGCGGCTGGAGTGTGTCNATCAATGGGCTGAGGACAACTGCATGAGATTTAATAAGGTGGAGTGCTGGGTCCTGCAGTTGGGTCACAACAACCCCGTGTAGCACTGCAGCCTTGGGCCAGAGTGGCTTGAGAGCTGATCAGCAGAAAGGGGTTGGGGGTGCTGGTTGACAGCTAGCTGGGTATGAGCCAGCAGTGTACCCAGGTGGCCAAAAAGGCCAATGGCATCCAGACCTGTATCAAGAATAGTGTGGCCTGCAGGACCAGGACAGTGATTGTCCCCTTGTACTCGGCAATGGTGAGGCCTCACCTCAAATATTATGTCCAGTTTTGGGACAATCCCTTCAAAAAGGACACTGAGGGGCTGGAGTGTGTCCAGAGAAGGGCAGTAGAGCTGAGGAAGGGTTTGGAGCACAAGTCTGATGAGGAGTGGCTGAGGGAGTAGAGGCTGTTTAGTCTGGAGAAAAGGAAGTTGGGGGGACCTCATTGCCCTTTACAGCTGCCTGACTGGAGGTTGTAGTGAGATGGGAGTCAGTCTCTTTTGCCATGTCTCAACTGAAAGGACAAGGAAGTGGCCTTATGTTGCACCAGGAAAGGGTCAGATTAGATACTAGAGAAAAGAGTTTTACTGAAAGAGTGGTTGGGCACTGCCAGTAAGTTGCCCAGGGAGGTCAGTGGAATCACTGTCTCAGGAAATGTTCAAGAGGCATCTGGATGTGGCATTTAGGGGTGTGGTTTAGGTGTGACAGTTGGACTAGCTGATCCTGTAGGTCTTTTCTAACCTTTTTAATTCTCTGACTCTATGAAAAAGTGAATTATTATCTGGACGCTAAAGAAGCACAAATCGGACTGATGGAAGACTTATTTTGAGCATCTTTCCTGAAGGGGAAGAAACAAGATTACAGCTTCCCTTTGCTTATGCTTTTATTTCTACAGGACTATGTAAATTTTATTAAGGGTTTGCTTTTAACTGTTTTAGGCTACAGTATTTTGCTCGAGGGTTGCAGGTGTATATTCGACAGCTTCGTCTTGCACTTCAAGGAAAAACAGGAGAAGCTTTGAAAACAGAGGAGGTAAGAATTGTTCAAGAATTCTGATTTTTCTAACTGAGCCTACTGAAAGAGCCATTGGCACATATTAATAGGCTGCAGTCAGTTTTAAGTATGCAAATAGATTAAGGGAGTAATAGTGCTAACATTATTGCAAGTGCGTGTTACCTTTTGCTACATTTTGCAAGTGAAGATGATCCAGTTTAGACTGTTAGCTGCTCTCTGCAGCCACATGTATTTGGTTTAATTGTGCTCTGTGCTTTGTTTTGAAGGGGAAATTTTCATATGTTGAGCAAAAAAAATCCCAGTGGGAACTACACTGGAACATTAAAAGCAACTAGTTAGTGTGAAACTACAAGAACCTTAAAAGCAGCTATGATAAAAACTTGGAAGTGTACACACCTTTCACTATCACTGTTACTCTAGCAATTCACTAGGAAGAGCAGTCAGTTTAATGTTATGACTTCATGAAATGGGATTGGCATTAGGGTTAGATGCTCAGTGGTGTCTGTTTTTTGTTTTACAGAACAAGATTAAAGTGGTTGCCTTGAAAATAACCAATAACATTAATGTTTTAATCAAGGTAAGTCTTCATTTTATGAAGGACTAAATTCTCACAGCAGAAGAAAGGAATAGATTTAAACCAAGTTGTATTGTGTTATTGCATATTGTATTAGTTGGTGGTAGCTAGCTCAGAGTTGGTGCTGCTTTACTTTTTCTGAAGAGAGGTAGATCTTGCTGATCCTACAAGCAGCTTAGCTTTTGCTGCTACTGCTCTTGGGATAGGGTGTGGACACACTTTCTTGCAGCACTAGTTGTCCCCAGGAAAAGACCACCTTGCTTCTTTAGGGGTCTCTGGATTTTTCTTGTCATTTCCTTTTCCTGCAGTGTCAGTGAAGAGTACAGAATAGTTCAAAAACGTGCAAGGAGATGTAAAGGAGGGAGGAGGCAAAGCAAGCTTCTGTACAGAACCTGTTTCTTCTG
Source organism: Buphagus erythrorhynchus (assembly GCA_013400855.1). NCBI lineage: Eukaryota > Metazoa > Chordata > Aves > Passeriformes > Sturnidae > Buphagus > Buphagus erythrorhynchus. The sequence continues at coordinate 30,232 of VZTT01041059.1, read as the reverse complement.
TACAGAACCTGTTATTTCTGTACAGAACGTAGAAGAGATGGGCTGCAAGAAAGAGACTTTCATCTGGAGCCCATGAAACCATTCTGTTTTCTTTTGGTCTTTCTTCACTCTCACTCACCACAAAAAACCAAAAACTTGGCCTACCATGTTGAGAAGCCTATCTTGTACCATCATAGGGATATCAGATGTCTTCCAGCAGGAGCCACTGTAGTTCATCGAAAGATGCTTGATGTGCACAGGCAAGGAGAGAAAGCCTGTGCTTTCTCTGTAGATGCCCCATTCCTTGAAACATTCAAGGCTGGATTAGATGGGGGTCTGAGCAACCTGATCTAGTGGAAGATGTCCCTGCTAATTGCAGGTTCATTGAAGGAGATCATATTTAAACATCCCTTCCAACCCAAACTAGTCTATGATTCTGTATTTGGTCAGTGTAAGACGCTATTCTGCTAAGAGAAATCCTACTTGAATTCCCTAGTAAAGGCAGCCAGATAAGGCAGTAAGCTACTGCCTTCTCTCTCTGCCATGGAACTAAAGGATTTAAAATTATTGGAAAGTAGTGGTTATTCTAGAGTCTCAGTAAGTAGCTAAAATTTTGAAGTGCAATCAACATGAATTTAAATGTAGAATAAACTGTCCAATTCTGCCTCCATAGGATCTCTTCCACATTCCTCCTTCTTACAAAAGTACAGTTACATTGTCCTGGAAACCAGTACAGAAGGCAGATGCAAGGTAAGAGTTCTTCATATAACAAAAGCAAACAGTAGTGTTTGTTTCGTAAACGGTAAAAATTAACCTCCCAAGCTGTGTCTGTACAATACAGACAGCATGTGAGCTGAAAGTTTCACATCAAAAATAACACCCATCCTGTGGCTGTGGAGAGATGCTCTTAGTCTTGCTTTAGGGATACTAAAGACTGAAGCAACTGGAGGGTCTTTTGAAATACTGTTATTCAGGGCATTGTCATTGGCTGCTGCTGGCTTCCAGTGATCAATTTTTGTGGCTGAACTACTATTACTGTACTTGTCACCACAGGGGTGTAATGATATGTTTTTGTTTTCTTCTGTCAGTCAAAAAAGAGCAAGTGAAGATACAACCTCAAGTTCACCCCCAAAGAAAGCTTCAGCAGGACCAAAAAGGGATGCCAGGCAAATATATAATCCTCCCAGTGGAAAATACAGTAGTAACCTGGGTAGTTTTTCTTACGGTAAGTTAGGCAGTTTGGAAAAACTTTATCTAGTGGCAGTTGTATCTTGGGGAGGGGTGAATAGATACCACATTTGTGGAAGATCATATTATACTGTCATGAATTTTTGTTTGTGGTGGTCTCTTCCTAGCTGTTGATATGTTGCAGTGTTTGAATGTTACCAGCCTATGACTTATGTCATTTGCAAGTCAGTTTCAGTAGTGTTGTAATACCCAGAGTTAGTAGTTGAACTGTTGTGTTCTCTGTTACAATGCACAGTGCACCAATTTCCCATTGAACAGGCCAGTTTGCAGCAAGTGGCAGAACTGGGTCACCTCCTGTCATAAGACTGGACCTGTGCTGCATTCCTATTACAGCCACGGCTGATATTGCAGACCTGATCCAGAAGTTCTGGGAATTGCCAGGTTCACTGTGCATGCACACAGTTATGTCCTCATGCTTCCAGTCACACTGAATCTGCCCTTCTGCAAGTCATATTTTTGGGTGAAGCACAAGACTGGATGAGTAGGCCCGGCAATGGCAGCAGCCCATTCCTGAGTGCCTGTAGGCACTTACCTCTGGCAAGTAAAGAGTCTGCTATGACAAATTGTCACCCACACCCACGGGCTCAAAAACTAATACAAAGCATTGGCAGATACATAAAGCAAAGAGAAGAGATAACACGATCTGCAAATTTCTTATTCTAGACTTCAGGTGACACACCTGTGTCTTTTAAGGTAAGATTGTAATCCTGCAGGTCTAAAGACTGGGAAGCTTTCAACCAGGAATGTTTTATTGCTTGCTAGCGTTTCTTGTTAGTGAGATGCTTCAGCCTCGTCAGTCAGCTTCTGATTTCTGTAGCCTTTAAAACCAGCATGCAGTTCTCTCTGTAGATTAATATAAACTGTATTTTAATGCTGTACATGAAATCATGAAAGGCAAATGAGAATTTGGTACATTTTCAAACAAATCCAAAGAAACCTTATAAACTGTTAGGGTTTGTTGTCGGGGATTTTTTTGCTGTGATCGGATTTGCTCTTAACAAAGAGAAACACTTTCTACAGTATACAAATAGTTTGTGTGGTATCCATCTCTAGCTAGGATTTGTAATTGGATTATGATATCAGCCCCAGAAAAAAGAATAATATGCATAATAACTTAATGTTAAGGATAGGAAAGGACAGCTAGAAAGACAAAGTTCTGGCTTTCCATCGTTTTATAAAATCACTAGTATCAAGTCAGACTGACACCACAAGATTGTGTTATTGAACAGGAGGAAGAGCTAGGCAGCCAGTTTTCAATTCTGTGGTGATGGATTGGCCCAAATACAGTCCTAAATTACAGGGACAGTTATGTATCACAGTATTAGTATGCAGAAAGACTACACTTAATTTAGATGGGCTTGTTCTCCTGACCTCCTTTTAAAATTAGTGGGGTCCATTTTCCATCAGAAAATAACTCAGCAATCTCATGGTCCATAAGCAGGCATTGCTTGAGAGACTGAAGTTACCCTTCAGTACTCCAGCTCCTGCTATTCAGTTTGGATCTCTATACAGCATAAAACCAGCCTGAAAAGTTTTGACTCTTATTTCAGAGCAAAGAGGTGGTTTCCGGGGTGGACGAGGAAGAGGCTGGGGAGGACGTGGCAATCGCAGCCGAGGAAGAATCTATTGAGAAGACTGCTCAATCTTCCATGCCCCTGAAGGGCTAAAGTGAAAGTGCTACTCAGCAAGTTTGCTTGGAGCATTGTTTTCTTCAAGGACTGCCTTCCATTGAGACTGACTTAAATGTTCTTTATACCTTTGTATGTATGATCTACTTTTCTAACGGACTACAACTTGTCCATAGTGAAACTACAACTGTATTTTTGGATGCTTACAGTCAGCAGTTCTGGGTTCTTACTTTTGAAGTGTCTTCAGGATTCAAAATTGGAAAAGAGCATAGATGTTTCATCAAAAGCTGCATCTTGACAGTTTGTATATTAACCTAAAAGTCAGATACTGCATAACTGAAACTATATAATTGAGTTTATGTATTAAGTAATGGACAGGAAAGGCATGACAACAGAGATATGTGTTAGATAAGCTTAGGAGCTGAAGTAATCCTTTCCTCATCTGTAACCATATTTTGCAATATGTGGAGAAGAGTGCCATTGTTAAATTTGCTTTGATTTACTTTCTTTAATTGATTTGAATTAAATACATGCTGGTTTTCTAAAGTTTGCAACATGGCTGGAAATCTGTTCTTGTAGCATGAAGCAATCTTCTTACTTAGAGATGTGGAGAACGTGGCATTTTTTGGTTTGCACATCTTACTCTTCTCCGTGCATTGTAATACAAAAGTGATGTTTTGAAAATCAATTTTTAATGTTTAATATGAATATGTGCATATAGTTATGCCGTGAAAATCGCAGTAAATGAATAGCATAAAAAACCAAAACAATAAATGACGAATTATTTCAGGAATGGGTAAAGACTGATGCAGTGATTAAGCTTCATAGGCTGGAGCTGGACCATAGGAGTTTCTGGCTCTTTTCTGTTTTATGCAGATTTCTGGATAAGTTGGCACTTGAGGGTGGGTTGGTTGGTTGGTTGGTTTTTCTTGTTTTGTGATTTTTGTGTGTGTGTGTTTTGGTTCTTTTTTTTAACCAATAGTTGCATTTAAAAATATATAAATAAAATTGTATTTTGGGTAACATTGAAAAATTCCAGCTACATAGTTTGATTCAGGTGGAAAAGTTAACAATTCCATGCTATTTTTTTCCATAGCAACTTGAGATTTTTATTTATTGGTGTGCACCCAGAAAATACAACGTAAGAGCACAATGCTTTTTTTTTTAATTCTCGCCACTCAAAATTTTAAATTCTCAGGTCATTCAGCATTGTAAAGGAATTAGTATATAGTAAAAAGAAGTCACAACAGGCAAAGAATTTTAATTAAGTGTTCCAGAGCATGTTAATGTAAAATATCTTAGGCTTTAGAAGAGTGAATAACACTTCTTATCTTCCTTTTTTTTTGCTGAGCAATATCCACAGAAGGTGATGTCTCCCCACCCTAGTTCCATTTGTATTTGCTTGTGAATCTGATTCAGGTGTTTTCATTAACACTCTTTGATATTTATCACTACAATCAGAAGGCCAGAATACCAAAATTATGTCAAAGTTAGAGATATTGTTGATGATGCTAAATTCAAAGTCTGTTTTTGCTTAACTCTGGAACAATAGGTAGGAAACTTTGGACATTCCAGGACATAGGAGCTGACTTTGTATTTCTCATTACATGCCAGCTGCTAAACTCTGATTCGGCATTAAAACCATGAAACTTGGCTAAAAGCTTTGAAGGAGAAATTTGTGAGGTCAAAATGTCACTTTGAAAATAGGCACTAGATATGTAATAGGCATCTATTGGGAGGAAAAAAAGGAAAAAAGACATTTTGCACTTGTGGCTATAATTGGTATTTTGGGGGGTTTAATAATGTAATCCCAAAGCCTAAACATAACATGTATTTAGACTAGTAACTAGGTACTAGCAGCTTCTTTTCTCACTGAATTTTGAGTGAGTTTTCTTTGTGTGACTCCTGTATTTCAGAGGTGATGTGCAAAGTTCTTGTGGCCTCAGAAATAGTTAGATTATTTTTTCCCAGTTTCCTATCTAATTTTAACACAGTAAGTTCTTGTGGAAACACCTGTTTGCCATCTTGTTGAATTGTAAATGTTCCCTTACAGCTTTGGAATAAATTCATTTTGTAATTTTGTTTGGCTCATTGCTTCACAGTTACTCCGCAGCATTATGTCACCTTAGTAAAAGAGGCGGTACCTTATTGTGTAGTTGAGTTACTCCTTAGATTGCTGTAGATGCAGAAAGCTGTTTGCCACTAAGGAATAATAAAACTGCATTAACTGTTTCAAGTTTTAAGTAATTCAACTTTCAAATGCAGAATTTTGATGAGGAATTTAAATATTCAGCAAAAGCTGCACGTTATACATCTTACTTGGAAATTCGGTGAAAAGGAGTCAGTCATTGTCGTACTCAAACTCCTCCATGTTGACAGTGTGATACAATTTGTTAGTACCTTATAAGAGGTAAACTAATATCTACAAACAATGTGATGGGTGGGGGTGTGGGTGTTAATGTCTTTGAATGGGTCCCAATGTCTCCCCTAACTTTGGGCAGCAGGGTCATGTCAGAGCCCAGACAAGCTCGTGAAACAGGCAAGGGTCTGCACAGCCTGAGTTTCTGAGCTTTGGGGTAAAATGGTAGGTTCAAGGGGGGAA
>VZTT01041059.1:5547-20678 GCA_013400855.1 Buphagus erythrorhynchus | reverse complement strand
GCCGCTGCGTGGTCTTGCTCCAGACCTGCAATGGCCACACTACCCCACATTTGCAGAGGACACCAAGCCTGTGGTTCTTTTCCATGGCTGTCAGTAGTAAAGAGCCATGTTAGTAATGATTGGTATTGATCCCTGAGAGATGTTGCTGGTGGTCAGCCATTGTTGGACCTTGCATTGCTCGTTGCAATGCTTCCAGCACAGCATCTCTGACTGGAAGTGGCTGCTGGTGGCAAAGAGTGGTGATATTAATTAGCATCTATATTATTTAATTTTGGAAATATTTGCATTCTTAACGTCTGAAACATATCTTCAAAGATTACAAGCTTTTTAGAGAGGTACAGGCTTGATCTTCACTAGAACTACTTCAATTTATCTGAATGAAGCCTATATAATTAAGATGTAGGCAAAACTTAATTGATAGTAAGATGCAGACATTTCCACTGCTAAATGAGCCGCTATCTGTGGAAATGCAGATGAGCCCCAGTGACAACTGACTTCCTTGTAGCTTTGATTTTGCTTCTGTGAGCTTTGTTTTCCTTGTTACCAAAGCGCACTGTGGATGAGGAGCTGACAGCAGGAGTCACAGATCCTGACCTAAATACAAAATATAGTTGCTGGAGTGTGTTTGAGGGAAGAAAGGTGAGGTTATTATACATTATTGACCTAAAATCTCTCTTAGCTGTTTTTCTATACAGGACAGCAAGGATGCAAGCATTTAATATGAGACTGCATTCAAGTGAGATTGACTTTTCTGTGACACAAGACCACAGGTATACCCTGGCTCATACTTGATTTCCTAGTGGTACAACAACCTGGCAGCAGTGGCAAAATTAACATAGACTGAACAATTTTCCATATATCAGCAAGATCTCCCCTAGTAAACAGGAGTACTTGCTAAGTAGGCGCTGTTGTTCAGGTTTCAAGTGAGCATTTCTAAATGACAAAACAAATTACTAGCAGTCATATAATATTTCAAAGTCTCAGCCATCAAGAAAAAAGCCATCAAACTGTATCTATTGCTCTAGTAGCTGGTTTTCAGATCAAAGACAGCGTTCTCTGGATCAGTTCATGTTCTTCTTTTAGTCTGAGTCTACCTTCAGATGTCTGCTCTTGCAAAGCCAGGGGCTGAGTAATCGTCTGTCTTTAATGAGATTATATCTGCCCAGTGCACATGTTTATAAGCCATTTCACAACTCAGTATAAAGTTCAGGCTAATACATAACTGATTTTAGACAGTGCTTGTCTGCCAGTAGGGAAGCTAGGCACTCACAGAAATATTAGTGTACTTCAAGAAAAGAGAGAAACTCTGCATAAAGAGAGGACAGACAAATGTCAGAATAAATGCAATGCAGAATACAGTCATTCATGGCTTTAATGGTGGGGACCAACTGCTACCATGGCTCAGAGACCTGACATACAAGAGCTGAGGTTGGGTCTTTCTAGAGATGCCTTGGATGGAGGTGATTAAAACTGAGTAAGCTAGTGGGGACTCAAAGGACTGCCTTTTTGTGGACTGCTGTAAACTCTGAAGAAATTAGGTCAGAGTAATTAAACTAAAAGAAGCACAGAAACCTTCCAGGCAGATGATCCAAAGAAGGATTGGGAAAGTGTTGTCAGAAGCAAAGAGCCACTGGCAAGGATTCTGAGTTGGCAAAAAGTTGTTTTAGTTTTAATGTGTTGTCATATCTTTCGAAGTTCATAAGAGATTATCTGGAGAGCAGAGTCAAAGAGCAGTACTGGGTAGCTTATTTGGGACTAAGACAACCACTGCTCAATGAATGTGATACCTGAATTTCCTGCAGTGCTGTAGTGTGCTTCACTCTGGCTTAGTGCAGTAGAGAGGGGAGACAGTACTTACCAGTTGTTCATTTGGTTGCAGATGTGAGTGCAAGTGCACCTCAAGCAGCAGCAAGGCAAGTTGATTCATGGATGGCTTTAGAACTAGTTCATGCATTACTCTGTCTGGCATCTGGGTGCACATGTGTGCTAACAGGTTGAGATGAGAGCAGTGGTCCACGTGATCAAGAATACAGGCAAAGCAGCCATCCAAACCCAAGGAAAGCTGAGATTCCAGTGCAGCCAAATAAAAAGCTATTTGCCGCTTACAAAAGCATCTGCTGTAATACCTTAGGTAGTCGCTCAATCCTGTCTTGAAAATGACAGGTGAATGTTTGCTTTGCTCTTACTTTAAAGGTTTGTTTGTTTGGTTGTATGAACTCTTACTTGACTGAATTTCTTATCCTTCCAAGTCTATTGTGTGCAACAACAACAAAAACGACACACATACACAAAAAAAATTGTTCATTTTCACTGAAGTAGGTAAGGTGGAACCATGCCTTCCCCAAATCAGTTGTCAGTGCCTCCTTATGAGGGTGTGCAAAGACACCTGGGCTGGTTGGTTTGAGTGTTCTGTAGTTCATTAGATGTTATCCAACCCTAGGGTGATGAGCTGAAGCAGGATGGTTCTAAGTCATAGGTAAGGTTTTCCCCAAGAAAAGGAAAATTTGTTCTGGTTTAGAACTTCTGTCTTGATTACCAGAGGACCACAAGCATTCATGTGGTATGAAAAACTGTAGTTTAAAAAGAAAGTCTTTAGATTTTCTGCCTTTACATAAGAAATTTTTGAATCTGAACGTTTTGTATAGTGAATGGCTGAGTTGCTTAATGTCCTTGTCCCAGGTGGGGATTTAGAACTGCACTTCACCAGCACTGCCTGCTCCCCGGGGAGCGCAGCCTGTGTATTTCTGTGTCACTGTGAACCTCACGACTAGATCCGAATTTATAAAAATAGGCTTTGTGGTAGCCTGTATGTGACATCAGAAATGCAAATGTTTCATTCAGTGGAGCGGTGGTGGAGAAGGAGCTTCCACTGCTCTCAACTCAGCAGAGATTTCTGAGGTGGAGGAGCTGAGGTAGATCCCAAGGGCTGCTGAGCTGCAGCTGTTGGCCCTGCCCCTCACACCTGCCACAGCCCAGCAGGTAATCTTTTGCCAGGTTTGACTGCTGACACAGAAACTTCAGTGCAAAGATGTCTGGATTTAGCTGAGCATGGTCATACACGGCCAGGTGGTTCAGGCTCTAAGTCCAGAACGCTGTAGCAGTGGCTCTGACCACATGTAGGCATGTCCTGCTCATTCCTCAGCTCCTGGGGTTTTCATACAGCCTTTGTCCTCTGGACACAGTGTGTTCCCAGGTCCCGTTTCTCTTAGGATCCTCACACTTTGATTTCCTGGTCTCTCATCCTGTTTTCTGTCACCTTTAAAATAAGGGTTGGACAATCTGAAAAGATGATGTGAATCAACTGTTCAAAACTGGTTGTTCTGTGGTGAGAGTTATGTTTGGTGCCTGGAATGCCTTCCCTGTATTGTGTGCTTCACAGATCAAGGGTATCTTTGGAATTGGCCCAAGCACATGTTTGCATGAAGACCCCACCAAAAAGCCCAAAAGAGCAGTCAGCAAGACTCTGAAATCCACTGTTATTTCATGTACCTGCCTGCTTTAAAAATACACTGCTAGATAAAACAATTTCCCTCAAAGTTTAACAGAAAAAAAATAATGGGTTTTCTGTTATTCTGTTTTGTTATTTGCTGAAGAAATTACTGCTCAGGGTTAATCTTTTTTAGGTATCTTGTAAGTCTAATAATTAGTCTTCCTATCTGTATTTTCAGTATTAGAACACTTGAAATTTTTAGGATTTGGGAGTGAGCAGACATCAAGAACCAGTCTGCTTTTATGAAAAAAAGTACTTGCTCATTACAGATGTATATCTGAATGATCTCTCCATTTCTTGTTTTGATTTAGCTGAGTGTATGGCTACTGAAGAATTTAAACCTTACCTAGAATATACAAGTTGGAAATTTATGCTCTTAAGTATGACCAGCAACACATTGGACACATGGTGTTCCAAGTAAAGTCTTGTTTCCCTTTGATGCATTTGGATCTGTTACCTAGGATATTCATAGCTTGTGTGATCTCAGTTGAGCAGAGCTATTCAATAATACTGCAGCTTTGTTAGGTTTTATTTCTGAAGCGCTACAAGTGTTTAAAATTTGTGTTTTCCCTGTAGCACAGCTAGTATTAATAATATCAAAATATCTAGTGCTGTTTGCTAACAGGTTCTGCAGCAGTAAGCTTTTAAATGGCTCAATACTTACAAAAACTCATTTCAACATAATTTTTCTGTGTGAATTTTTCAGTGACATCCTTTGGAATAAGTATCTTCTGACACTGCCTGCTCATCTCATTTGGATGAGTCAAAGAATTTATTTTCCAGTTTTATAGTTTGTCTTGCACTGAAACTTGTACAGATTTTTTTGTGGCTTCCTCAGAAATGCCATGTAGCATCATGTTGGAGTGTAAAGTATCTCAAGACAACAAGAATATACCAAAAGACAAGCACCAGTTTTCAGATCCTTGACTCCCACTCAAGACTGTAAGAAGTTCCAGCCTGTTGGAGAGGGGAATTACCTTTATTTTGTACAGTGACAAAATATCCACTGCCTGTAAAACAAATATGGGGAGCCCATTTTTCTGTACACCATAATTTGATACTGTGTGTTTTCCAGCTTCTTTCTCTAATAATCTGCTTTCTGCAGGTAGTATAATGCTTTTGGGATGTGCAGAGGCATCAACAGGTGTTCTGATTCTGATGTTCCTGTGCCTCAGTTAACAGTGGGGTTTCTTCAGTACTTTAAAAAAAAAAAAAAAAAAAAGCCTTATTTAAAAATAGTTGACTGAGGCATTCATGGACCCTCATTTAAAAAAAAAATTACTTCCTGGCGCAGTGTAACTGGATTGTTGGGAAAAATATGCTGGAAGGTTTGGCAAAACTTACAAGTGAAATTGCTGAGAGACTTTGATATATGGAGGTAACATAGGAGACTCTAAAACTTCAGGGTTTGATTCAACTTGATGTCTTTTTTCATTACACAAATTCTGTGTGTTTCTTGCTGAATCAGATTCTTGGTGTACTTTGTGACAGTGAATAAATTTGAACTGTGCTTTATAAAGAAACTTTCACCTTTGGGCAAAGTTGAACAGAGAACTTATTCTAAAAGTGTTTTACTGGCAGGCTTTCTGCAGTGTAACTACAGTAGCTGTCAAAGGTTCAAAGAAAGCTTTTCAGCACAACTTTTTTTCCCCTGTTTACTGTGTTGGAATTGAAGTCAAATTCTTGCATTTCAATTGCTTCATCTTGCATGTCACAGTTCCAGCACTTTGGAGAAAGAGTAAATGAATGTGGTGCTTTGCCATCAGCCAAACACTTTGAGTTAAAAATGAGTAAGTTGGACAAAGCATCTGTTCTGGTGCAGGAGTCTCCACTCCACACCATGAGGCTGTGTTTGCTATGTAGGCTGATGACTGTTCTGTTTCCTACCAGAGGAGCCTTGTGGAGAGTTGCTTACATTTTGAAAAAGATGATCTAAGTCACAATATCTGTGTATTTTTCCCTCCTCCGACTCCTGAATCAGGTGACAAGGCACAGCAGACTTTGCATGAAGGGGTGAAGGTGGCAAGTGTTTGTAAGTCTCATGACATGAGACTGAGTGAAACCAGTATCCTCTGAAATCTACCTAGGGTCTTGTTGTGGGAAGGAAGGACCATAATCCAGAACAGTCCCTAGGTATCCATCAAATACCTTTTGTTTGGACTATTGTATTTCTGACTAAAGAATTATTTGACAGGTGAGTGAAGCTCTGAGGGCCTTTCCAAATCTTTGGACATCTCTTTGAATTTTAATAAGCAGCAGCTCACAAGAAAGTTCTGAGATATTTTAAGTTTTTATTTGGGGTATAATTTTCCTGGTTTGGGGATATGGCTGCACAGGAAAGCAGGAAAATGCTAGCTGGACCTTGAGCATGGGCATCATGAGGGAAATGTGAGCATCTATGGGACAAGCCCTGCAGAGCTTAAAGTGTGTCTTCCTGATTCAGCACATCCTGCTTCCCACTTACCTTTACCATTGCTGCTACTCATATCTGTGCTGTGCAAGTTATGCAGATGCAAACCTTTGCTTGCTACTTAGTCACTGTATTCTTCATGAGGTGTCATTACTGCTCTCAGTGGCAAACAGTGTTGGTGCTCTTCACAGCTGAGTACATCAGCTTTGTCTTTTTCCTGCTGTAGAAATGGCTGGCACTGTGAAGAAAATGTGTTAGATGTAGGGAGTTGTGTTGTATAAAGCTGGATAATGTACTGTAAGTCTTGACAGTGTTGCTGACTGGATCTGAGATGAGTAAGTTTCAGTTCAAAAGCCATATGTCTGTCACTGCAGAGAAGGAGATAATGAAGAGCTTACCAGGTGCCCACCAAAGCTGCTTTATCACTCCTCAGCTGCACAGGAGAGAGAGAAAATACAAGAGAAAGCTCAAGAGTTTGGATAAGAACAGGGAGAGATCACTCACCAGTTACCACCACAGGCAGAACAGACTGAACTTGAGGAAATAATTTATCACAAATCAGATCAGAGTAGGGTAATGAGAAATACAAGCAAATCTTAAAATACCTTCCCCCAACCCATCCTTTTCTTCCTGGACTTATCTTTATTCCAGATTCCCTACTTCCTCCCCCTGGGGGTGGTACAGGAGGACAAGGAATGTGTGTTGTGGTCCGTTCTTCATGCAGTGGTTTTACCACAGCTTCCTCCAAGGAAGTACTCCTTCCTGTGCTCCAATGTCACATCCCTTCCACAGGAGAAACTCCTCCAGTGTGGTTCCTTCTCATGGGCTGTCACAAACTGCTCCAGCTCAGGATCCCTCCTACAAGATGCCATCCTTCAGGAACAGGCTGCTCCAGTGTGGGTCCCCTGAAGGGCCGCAGGTCCTGCCAAAAATCCTGCTCCAGTGTGGGCTTCCCACAGGTTCACAACCTCCTTTGGGTATCCAGCTGCTCTGGTGTGAGGTCCTCCCTAGGCTGCATGTGGATCTCTGCTCCCTGGTGGGCTGCAGGGGACAGCCTGCCTCATTGTCTTCTTCACAACAGGCTGCAAGGGAAATCCCTGCTCTGGCACCTGGAGCACCTTCTCCTCTCCTTCTCCACTGACCTTGGTATCTACAGAGCATTCTTGTTTCTCTTGCATGTTCTCACTTCTCTCTTTTCTGGCCACAATAATTTCTTTTCCCTTCTTAAATGTGTTGTCAGAGCAGAACTGCCACAGTCTCTTATGGATTTAGCCTTGGCCAGCAGCGAGTCTATCTTGGAGCTGGAGTTTTGGACTTAGGGGAGCTTCTGGCAGCCTCTCACAGAAGGCACCCCATGCCATACAAACCCAGTACAGCTACTTAAATTCTGTGTTAGGAGCTTTGTGTTTACACACTGGTAAGGTTAACTTTCTACTAGGCTGAAGGAGTCTGCTGTTATTAAAAAGTACTTATTTGCTGGTGACAAACTGAGTCAGATGTGGAAGGGAAAAATCTGAAGACCAAAGAAAAATATTCTTAACTGGGATGATTTCTTGCTGGATCACTGTAACTTTATGAATTAATGCAGTGATATTGCTGTTTGATTGGTGACTACAGAAACTTTGGTTTCTGCTGCCAGATAATAGTTGATGGGAGTGTGGTACTTACTGCATTGCTTTCCTTTTAACTCACATACACTGGGTTGGTAACATACCACTCCAAATTCTCCAATACTAAATTCAGACCTCTCGTGAGACTGTCGTACCAAAAGTTAAAAAACAAGCCAACTCTGAATATCATTCTGTTTCTGAATGAATGATAAGCCAAGATCCTTCATGTTTCAGAATAAGGTTTTCTAATTGGTGACGCCTGAATAACTTTCTCCAAAAATGTATGCTCAGATGCTGTTTGTCATTGAAAGTGGAACTGATTGTTGACTTTGTCCTCAGTGACTGTGTAGTATCATGCAAGCAGTCTTTAGATGTCAAATGAGCAGTGCTGTTTTGGAATGAGTGATGAAGTGCTTTAAACACAGTGAAACTTATTTTCTTTGCAAATTCATCTCTCATTCATTTGCACATACCACAATAGTTTCTTTATCAAATGAGGCATAAACTAATGCTACATTCAGTGCATAACTCTGGCTTTGTGTGCAACCAGTTCAAAGTGAGGTGGGGCCCATAGGAGGAAATGGGAAATATGACCATGAATAAAATGCTGTAGACTTTAATACTTCGACTAACAAAATCATTACTTTTTTTTTGAAATGGTATTTTCTGTGGTTCTCTGCGTCATGGTGGATACTTGGTCATCCTTTATTTGCAACAGTTGAATCCATAATCTCCAAATTCATAGGGTAAAAATGGATTAATGTGAGTAGCTCCCATTATTTTCTACTCATCTGGTGATATAAGAGAATTAATTTGCTAAGGAAGAAAATGAGCTATATATAACTGTTAGGACTGTATAGGTAGCCACCCATAAAAATGGCTCCCTACTAAAAGAAGCACTTCAGCTTTTGCTTTGGAAAGGAATACTTAGCCAAATTTAGCCAAAACCATGCTTAGGGTTTAGTAAAAGGAACAAGTGTTTATATCTCAGAGGACAAGGTCCTCACTCAGTCAAGAATCTTGCAATGAATGTAGACTTCACAGTCAGTAGTCCAAAGAAAGTAGATTTGAGCTTCTTACCTGACTCACAACCAAGAGAATACAGCCTAAGATGTAATCTGTTGACAGGACACATTAGGGTGACCAGAAAATATTCTGGAGATGCAGTTCTCTGCAGTAAGAGAGTATAATAGAAGTTTGTCCAAGCTATTCAGAAAGGTGACAAAAAAGGAAGAACTGGAGCTCGGGAGGTTCTCCTGCACTGTATATATGGCAAAATTTTCATTAAATTGTAACATCATCAAGTTTGCACAGATGTCATGGGGGTGGACAGCCCATTTAGAGGTTTCAGTGCTAACAAACAGATAAGTGCTCACATCTTCATGCAGCAGCTGGTTCTGTATCCTGGAAGCTTGAACAGAAACTGAGCAGATCCAGGAAAAACACCTTGATGTAGACCATCTAACAGTCATGTAAAAGTGTGAGATGTTGCCTCTTCTTGTCACCTTGTCTTTTCATCCTGTCATCACATACTTCTATTTCCTCATTTCTTTTCTCATGCTCATTGAATCCTTCATGAACTAATTTAGTTTACTAGTGCAGACAAAACAACCAGGAGGAGTTAGGTTCTGTTCAGCCCAAGTTTGAATTAGCTTCCAAGAGATCCTGGTGGTTGCCACAGCTGGTGTGCAGCCAGTGTACTGCTCTCACACTGACATTTGGGAGGAAACAGGGCTGCAAGCCTGAAAGTGAGCCTTTGCATCAGCTCAGCTGCTGCTACACCACCTCCTCCACTGTAGGGACTTTCCCCCACCCAGTGAGACAGCAGAGTTTGGCTGAAGTTTACTGAGCCCAGCTAGGGGCTGATGTGCAACTGCTCTGTCTGTGACTTGCCTCCAATGTCCCTCTTCATGGAGCTGTGAACTCTTGTGCATAGTTATGGAAGCTGTAGCATGGTCTTCTGTAAGACTTTCAATCTTCACCTGCTTCCCTCTTGATTTTGTTCCCTTACTAGTCGTGAAAGCAGTAGATCCTAATGGTAGGCTAGTGTGTCAAGTTGGTTGCAGAAAGGAGTTGAAGCTCAACTACTTTATGCCTTTTGAGGGACATGGTGGAGGAATTTTAAAGTTAAAAAACAAAATAGTTTCTGTGATTGCAGTTTAAGGTATCTAGTATTTCAGCAGTTCAGCAACTCTTAATAATGTTTGTTGTGGAAATTTATTTGCCTCTTCTGCTTAGAACTTATGTGCCTGATTAAAATAGGTTTAAAGTTAAAGCATGGGTTGAATTGGATTCTCAAATGACAATGTTGTTAGAAGTATGGATTTTCATAATGGACATATTATGAAAGTTGACTGGACAGAAAACCTCTGAACAGACAAACTGGGATTGAATGAACATAACTGCCTTCTTATAAAATCACTGTAATTTGGTGAATGTCTTAGATGATGGACTGTTAAAATGTCTTGCAGGTGGATTCACCAATGAACTTGAGAAACCCACATGATTTGGTAATACTAATGAGACAAGAAACAACAGTTAACTACCTCAAAGAACTGGAGGTAAAGCATAACATTTAAGTACTAACTAATTTCTGAAAATACAGATTTTTTTTTCCAGAGACTTTATAGTGATAGTGATAGCGATAGTTTTAGATGGGGGAAATAATTTATTATTGGAAAAGTTTTCCTTCAATGAAAGGATGAAAAATTTTTCAGATGTCAAAAATTTTTTGCCTCAAGTCTGCTTAACTTGTCTCCAGTTTTATCATTCCCTGTTGTAAGCCATAAATCCTAACATTTTTGCATAAAGTCACTAGATTCTGTTGTACTGTATTTCAGAAGAGTATGGAGCAAATCATCTCTGTTTTTCTTCAAGTCCATTTATTATTGAGTAGGGATCTGAGACCACCCTTTTGAAAAGGGCTTTAATGAACTTTGTAGTGATAAACTGAAGTTTAAATATAACAGGGGTTAGGTAAGCAAACAGCTCACAGCCCTTCTGGCCATGCACGCCTTTCTTGTGCCAGCTTTGGTTTTATCAGATTGGGATAACTAACTAAGTGGAAAGCGAGATGAACACCAGAGGTAGCTTTAGGTGAGTGGGAGAAGTAGGAGAAAGGAAAATAAGCAGGACTACCCCTGGTGTGACTGTATTCTGCCAGTCTTCCTCATCGGGGTATACTCTTTTTTGTGGTGATGGACATTTTACCTGTCCATAGAATAATACTTGCAAGCTTTTTAGGGTGTGGGCTGTGGGTGTGGAAATTACTAATGTCCAGCTTGTGGTGTACCAATGATTTTCAACTGAAGTTACCCGTTGTAATTTCATGTACAAATTGCTACTAGTGTATATCTTTTTATTATTTCACAGTAACATGTAATCAAATGTGTATGGCTTTAATTAAAAATGCAGGTTTTCTCATTTCATGGGTATGTATGTACAGTACTATTCACATGTACTCATGTTCCATTGTACTTATACACTGAACAGTTAAGATGATGATGATGACTTGTTGAAATGTCTGGTATTATTTCCACAACGTCTTACAGTGGAAAAAATGGGGCCAAATGTGAAAGATTTGATATACTTGCAGCAACTATTTATTCTTTTCCTAAATGGCCTACCATGGATTTGGAATGTTACTATCCCACTTTTTTGGCACAACAGGAGAAATAAGAACTCATTTAAGTTTTATTATCTCAAATGAAAGTATTTATATGCCATCCAAATCCAAAAAAGTCCTACAGATGTTATAAAAGATGAGGAAGTATTCCCAAAATTTAATGAGAATTTTTTAGATTTTTTTCAAATGAACTTTAAGGAAAAGTTGGGCTGTTGAATCGGTTGAATGTTGAAGAGTTGGATTGTTGAATCGTAGCAACTATATAGCTTTTGCTTTCGTTGGTATTATATGCTTCTGTTTCCTTTTTTTTTCCTACAGAAACAGTTAGTTGCTCAAAAGATTCATATAGAGGAAAATGAGGACAGAGACACAGGGCTGGAACAAAGGCATAATAAAGAAGATCCAGACTGCATTAAAGCAAAGGTGCCCCTGGGGGACCTAGATCTGTACGATGGCACATACATCACCTTAGAGAGCAAAGATATCCGGTAATAAGATGCTTTAATAAGGTGCTTTATATTCTAAGATTTTTACTGAATGAAAAAAAAGTCAACAGTACCTCTAAATGCAGCTGAAAAATTGCTAGCACTGACTTTCTTTAAATGGCAGTTTTTGTTTTGTGCTACTGTGGAATAAAATTGAAATAACATCTGCCACAATTTGTGAACAGGTACAACATATAAATGCTGTTTCCCCCAAACTGTCTATGCTAGCCCTGCCCTGAAACTTCTTTTCTGTTCCCAGTTCTACCACTGTTACTCTGTACTGATACAACGAGATGTGAATTAAAGTGAAATATGTCATGTAGAAGGGGGTTGAATTTGCTTTCATATGCTTTCAGTGTTTTGAGCTAGATATTTATTTTAGTAGAAATTGTCTTGACTCAAATTTGAATGAAATTCCATTGATTACCAAGCTGTTGAACTTTCTGGTCATATTTTGTCCCCTGTGTTTAGAAAGTAAAGGATGAGTAGTGTATTTGACATTCAGCTTCACTGGTAATTCATCTTCAGGAATGACTGTTCTGTTTTAGTTGTTGTTTTTTTTTATGATAATTACATGAGTACTTGAAGTGGGAAAAGATCAATTTTATCATCATACAGCTTCATTTGGACTTCTCATCACCCGTATTTGGGATTGGTTTGTTTGTTCCAGTTGAAGAGTCTGCATGCATTGCCATTTGCCTGGCAGATACATCAATAATCGTAGCAGTGGTATACACTAGGTTGACATTGATACATTTTGGAGGCTATCCAAATGTTGATATTTTCTCTAAAGCAGACAAATTTATTTACTTTATCCTATAGTCATGACATCCTGATAAAACTGCAGTCTGGGAGTACAACAGAAATGGGCTAATATGCCTAAACAGGGGATTTCTGTAGTGATTAAATCAGAGCACTCTCTATATCAGCTACCATACTGTCTCTTAGGAACTTCAGCAGTATTTTAATCTGAAGTCTGCTGTGTTATGTCCTCAGCCCTGAAGACTATATAGACACAAAGTCCCCAGTGCCTCCAGACCTGCAGCAGCCAGACTGTACAAAAGTTCTAGATCTTCCATACAGTATTCACGCTTTTCAGCACTTACGGGTAAGTGAGCAAATGCAAGTAAGTGTTTTTCCCCATGAGGAAGAGGAGTAGAAAACTGCTACTGGCAGTTCTCACTCAAGGTTGAAAGGTATTGTAATCTTCCAACACTGTTTCACACTTTATTAAAACTACAGTTGGACCCTGATTAAAGTACCTGTGTATTGGTGGTTATACCTGTTCCATCAGGTATACAGTTTCTCTTTTGTTATTTTTTGCCTTATTTTAGAGGACATTTTTAGAAAAATTGAGCACTTTGTTTTCATAACACATTTCATTAGGAAATTGGTAGCTTTCATTGGGACTACTACTAGCTTGTGAATTGTCTCAGTTGAAATTTGGAGAGTGCTGAACAGGGTCATTAAAATGTATGAAGATTCAGAATCAAAAAATGGTTTGCAGTTTTCTTGGTAGCTCCTAACAAACCTGAATGTCTGTTTGGTATCTGAATGCCAAGCCCTAACCCAGAGGATGAGATAATTGTTCCCTACTAGTGCAAAGTTTAGCTGCTTTAGAAAGCTACAGTGGAAGACTGGTAGGAAAATTAGTTCTATCAACAGCATTACGAGCAGATTTTCTAATGCAGATGCAACTTTAGTGCTTCTATCTTTATACTTATTTTATTACAAGTTTTTTCATCAACAAATAAGGATTTTCCTGCAGCTAAACACTTAAGTGGAGTTTTTTTAGCTCTGTACCTGGATCTGGATGTATTTTTGAAAGAAGTATGTTTGTACTTGGGGAAGGAAGAAAGAGAAGAGGTGTAGGGATACGTCCATTGTGTGCATGTAACCTGACAACCCTGACTTAAGTGCTTCACTGATCATTAGTGAAGTCAGTAGCTTACAGATGCACAGTGCTACCAGAACTGAGTATTTCCCCTGTAGAACTCACAAGCAGAGGCTGCTTTTGGCTGCTTCTACCATTTTCCTATCTGCAATAATATATATTATTATCTGTCAGAGGTGAAATTGTTCCATCAATTCCCAGAGATCTTGAAAGGAAGATAAAATTGTAAAATAACCAAGCCATAAATTTTACTGGGAGTCATGCTTTTGTTTATATTACTCTACTCTTAAGTGTCAGCAAATACATGTATTCAATTGTTTATTTTAGGGTGTCCAAGAAAGGGTTAATCTTTCTGCACCTCTGTTACCTAAAGAAGATCCAATCTTCACATACTTATCACGGAGGCTGGGAAGAAGCATAGAGGAAATAGGTCACCGTATTTATGATGGGCTCATGAAGGTATGAAACTGTAATCTTGCTGGATACACAAAAAGCAGTGCTGGAAAAGTCTCACAAGTTTAGATACACTTTGTACAGGCAGTCAGATCCAGTTTTGCACGTGTATTTTTGGTTTACAGTTTGGTTTCAAAAGGCAAACAGACCATTTTCTGGTAGGCAAGCAGAGGCAAGAGAAGGCATCAGCAAAGCTAGTAAATAGATACTTACTGTTATCTTAAAGGACTTAGGTAGTTATGGTTGTCTGGCAAGCCACATTCATTGCTTTGTCAAGGTAATAAGAGTTTTTAAACAAAAAAATACAGATACTTGAAGAGCAAAGAGGGAACAACAGTACTAAAGTGTGTATGTTTTCTTTAAATGTCTTCCTGCAAAATCTAGGAACCCTCATTGAACTCCAGCAAGATGCTGATGCTTAAACTACTGTCACCTCTCATTTCATCTCATTTTGTATTTTTACCTGTCTGAAATGCAGAAATTCTGTTTTTTTAATACGTTAATGTGCTAGTTCAGTGTTCCTAAACATTGACAACTGTTGCCAAATGACAGCTTTCCAGTGGAAGAGGATAACTTAGAGCAGCTGAGCACCACCTTTGGTGCTCAGCTTTTCATCCTATAGTAATTATAGCCCCGATTAACCTTTTAGTTCATGTGTTAAGAGTTAGTACAGTTCATGTGTTTCTCCTTACTGCAGAACTCCTCTTCCTGGGTACTCTATAACATGGCTTCTTTTTACTGGCGAATAAAGAATGAGCCATACCAAGTAGTAGAATGTGCTATGCGTGCCCTTCATTTTTCTTCAAGGTAAGAATTGCTAATAAAGATTTCTTCTCAGATTGCTTTTCTAGTTATCCTAATTAGTAAACCAGTTTTGGTTTCTAAGACAGTATCCTAAGGAATAATCCACGTTACTTGTTCTTGGTCTGTACTGTACTAGGCATATAAATAGTTGAGACATTTTTCTAGCAAGTGATGTATTTTAATGTGTGACTGACAAATTAATGTATCCTTGTGCATGATTCTGATACAGTCTTACCTTCCTTTAATGTTAGTTTTTAATTTTTTTTCCTCTTTCTTTTTCTTTCTTTCTTTCTTTCTTTCCCTTTTTCTTTCTCTCTGTATTTCCTTAATTAATCTCTCCCTCTTTAATCTCTCTCTTCC
>VZTT01041056.1:19635-32516 GCA_013400855.1 Buphagus erythrorhynchus | reverse complement strand
ACTAATGTAAGCAGAAAGCAGACATCTCCTTACATGTCTACTTTTTCCCTCAACTTAGCACAGCAAGTAACTGCTAGGTATTTGTTTCCCCAAAAGAAATAATTATTCTGTTTCTGTGGTTTCTTCACTCCCACAGCTGCTTCTGGCTGAACTATTCTCTTAAATTAAGTAATTTTAACAGCAGCTTATGTGCTTGGATTGTAGACTGAGAATGTATACAAAATACATGAAAATTTTAAATTTGGGGAGGGATAGGAAGGAACTGGGGAAGATAGCACTGTGAAAGAGATCTGCTAAACCTTACATTAGTTTGCTGAATGAATTAAAAATTTCAGACAGAACTGAACTGTCTATAAACTTCACGGTATTTAGAAATTTTATATTGGTCTGAATTACACTTAGTCTTTTCATATATTTATAAAGTAAAATGTTTTCTTTCACAAATTAACAAAGATGGTGTCACCTTACATGAAACATTCAAAAGGACAAACAGCATTTTCTATCTAAGTTTGAGTTTTAAAAAAATAAATAAAAAGACTAATGATTCATTAGGTTCATGGAACTAACTCAGTAGAATTCCCATAATGAGAATGTTTCCTTTCTACAGAAGTTTAGGAAATATTTTGGTTCATTAGAGATAACATCTGGTCAGCTGTAAGAAGATTTTCTTACTTCAAAAATGTTTTTATAGGAGACTCCGCTAATGCAGACATTTCCACTGGCAGCTGGCTCTAAACTGAGGATAATGGATTCATCTATCAAGGGAAACAGTATACATATTCAATCTCTTGCCACCGAAGTTATAAGGATTTCATGTAAATGTGAAAAGAAAGGAGTATAACAGATGACTTCAGGCTTGCTTAATGCTCTTTCTCTGATTTTTCAACTCGAGGCATATAAAAGTGTTGTGCATTTATCTTCTAATGTTGATACATATTTTAGCAACTCAGTATACAATTGGTTCTGCTAAAAATCCTATCAGCCCTTCTGCTATACATAATATTTTCCTGAGAATATTTTTTCATTTATTTCACTGTTTTCAGCCAAATGTCCAAGGTAACATTACCAGTCTCACTTAGAATTTTGTCACATATCTGCTTATGCCCATTGTTGGAGCACTTAGCTTGGTAATTGGAGAGATACATACATCAGATTCACACAGATTCAATTTTCAATCTGTTTCATCTGCTGAGAATTAGCTTTCCATCCAGTGATCTTGTCTGTGATTTTAAAGATATCTCACCTTGAGAATATCAATTATCTGTCAATTAGATAGATAGGGATCCTAAAGACTGGTGTGCTATTGAAAACTGTGAGCTTTGATGTTTCTTATGCTATGGTCTTTTTGTTGGACATTAGTTTTGGCAGTGGTTTCATTCTGTAATGCTGCAGCTTTTTTTCCTTTTCTTTTCTTTTTCTATGGATCCTTTAGCCCAACACAATTGCAATTCAATCTTCTGCTAGTTTCCATTGCTTCCCTAGATTTTTTCACTTGCTGTTGGTGAATTGGTACTAGAGCAGATAGGATTCTATTTTATATCTAATACCAGAGTCTTTTTATTAAGTAGAATAATTTGTATGTACGCACGTAATATACAGAGATACATATTCAGGGGAAAAAAAAGAATATTATTAATAAGCAAAGCAATTAATTTTAAATGTAAGAAATACCTTAATGAAGATTTTTTCATGCAAGCTTAATTGGCCTTTCCATGAGTGCTAACTTCTTTAATTAGATGATCACTCTCTCTTTCCTCTCAGAGCCCATGCACAGGGTGCCCTGTATTAGTGCATGTGTAGATATTCACAGTATCATTGTCACCATCCCACTGACATGAAAGGGGATGCTGGTTCAAAACTCAGGAGTTACAGCTGTGTATGGATGATGGATCCCACCCTCTGGAGGGCTATGTTGGGAAGGGAGGAACTCTTTGGGGAGGCTGACACGTTTTCCATGGAGGCTCAGCTGTGGGGCTGGGTGCACAGGCATGCACACCTGCCTGGGGGAATGGCAGCTCCTTCCCCTGCAGGTTTCAAGGTGGGTGGAATGACACTTGCCGCTAGGGAACAACAAGCAGGCAGTTCCAGTGAAGAATTCCTAAGCAGGTTAATGTTGCCCTCATTTTAGAGGTGCAGAAGGGAAACTGAGAATTTAGATTGAAAATTTTGTGTAGGAAAGTAGGTAGGTCAGACTCATCTGGAGCAGGTAATTTTGTTCTCCTTGTCTTCCAGAGCAGCTCTGAACGGTCAGTTTGACCAAATCTCTCCCTCTCAGAGTAAGCATCCTGAAAAATGGATGAGTGCATGCTTACATTAACTTCAGTTCTTATACTTATCCTGGATTAAGTGGCAACTTTGTGGGATAAAGTCCAGGTTTCTAATGCACTAGCCTGCACTAATGTTCCCAAGAGTTAGCATCAACACACAAGTCTTTGTGTGATATAAAATGGTGTCAGTGTTTTATTCTCCTTTGTGTATGATACTTTATATCACAGGAACAAGAAGCATGGTTTTCCATTGAGATCAAAAACTATTTTCTGGGTAAGAGAGGAATGATGTGGCTCAGGAAACCCTGCAAAATTCCAAAATCTGAAATAGACATTTGTTGTCTGCAGTAAATATCTCTTATCATCTCTTGTCTGATGATATTCTTGACCTACTCCTGCCTCTGCTTTCTACTCCCTTTCCATGTTCCTGTCAGCTTTGCCTTTTGATTCCAATCCCATCTTTTCCCTACTCTACCTGTTCCTTAAATTTATGTGAATGTGTTTTTTAAATATGTACCCTCCTGGTTTTGCAACAACATAGAATCATTAAAATTCTGTATAAAAGGATAGGATTTTTCATTGTCATTTTCTGCTTTACTGATAATTTATCAAAGCAGAATTTAGATTCTGTCTTTCATTTCTAATGTGTATTTATCAAATTTCATACTAGAACTTTTGCTTTGTGGGTTTTACAGTTTTAGCACATTGATATTCAGCGTGCCTCTTCCTATTCTTCCAGAAAATAACTTTGCAAAAATTCAACCATGGATAAACGCAAGAATAATATGTTAGTATCATTTAGAAGAGTGCCTTACTTGACTTTTTCTTTTTAATATAGATTATAAAGTCCTGTAAAATTCTGAAGTTTACCAAAAGGCACCTGGTGAGTAAGGTTGCCTGGAAAATGTGGTTCATCATTAAGTCTGTAATGAAACAAAAGATGTGTAATTTTGCTTTGTGGGTTTCAAAGATCTCTATTTCATGGCACATGCTGCATTATAAAATAGTGTTTTGTAGGTATCTCTTTCCACACTTTCTGTTTCAGAACACCTAACCTTCCTCTGAACTAAAACAACAAAAGACCCTTTCTAATTCAATTTAGTAGAGGGCAAGAGGCAAACTGTCTTCTTTTTTTTTTTTTCTTCTTTTCCCAGAATGGTTTTTGATATCACATACAGTGGACTCACTATTCAACCAAGAAATATGAATAGAACAATCAACCTGACATATTTTGGAATTGTATTTAGGTATGTGAAAGGGCTGCAATTTTCCTGCACCTACTATTCTTAAGTAAGCATGAAAATGGAGAGCGTTTCTAGAGTGTGTGCAAGTTCACATTTGTAAAATATATGTTCCTTTCAAATAATATGTATTACAAGTTAGTTTGAAGAAAGAATTCTGTCTTTAAGTAAGTAATTAAAAAGAGGATGAAGTATACCTGACTCCTTGTTGTTTAAAATCATACATTGCCATTTTTCCCTGATAAGATTTAAGCAATCATATGAAAATCAAGAAGTCTGTGTCAGATTCTGTGTTTAATTTTCCCACACAGTGTGTAAGCAGGAGAATACTATATAATCCTGAATGAAAATGTAGTCATTGAAGATTGCTTAATGATATCATGAAGGAAACGAGGATCAAAGTTATGTGCTTTGTATTTTCTTTATTTTGCTAAGACTTAGGGAAAAAGCTAGAATTACCAGAAATTCTTGTCTTCACTCAGACTGCCAGTCCTTTAAGTCTCTAGTGAAGGGAGCCACGTTCATCTACATCACACACAGATGTGGCACTTGGGAACATGCTTTAGTCGTGGGTTTGGCAGTGATGGGTATTCAACTTTATGACCTTGGAGGTCTTTTCCAACCTAAAGAGTTTTATAATTCTATGAACATTTTAATATTTTTTCCCAATCTTTCCTATCCCAAAAGAAATTAACAAAGCTGTTTTTTCTGGAGGAGGTACAGAAATTCCTTCTTCTTCCTGCTTTGGGTGTGCAGGTTCTCTTCTGTGGCTGTTCTTCCATCCCCAAGCAGAGCAGCTGTTTACTGCTTGTGGTTGCACAACATATCCATTGCTACTACAAGGCAGGATTAGTAAAGGCAGTTGATGCTACTTTTTGTTTGTTCAGGTTTTTTTGGTCTTCATTATTCCTTTATCTACTTTGAACTTGTGCCAGTAATTTACAATAGGGTGTTACATGCTTGTCAGGCAAGTTACTATACTAATTTGTGAAACAGTTCTAAGCAGGATTATCAACATGGGACTCTTCCCCGCCCTCCCCCCCAACTATATTTTTACTATAATTATTGTTTTCTCATATTAGCCAGAAAAATCAGGAATTATGTGCTAAGAGTGTAGATTTAGTCTTGGTGAGATGAATCCTAGTGTCTGCTTCAGAAGATTCATAGTTTGTTTGGTTCTTTGCTTGTTGTTTTTTTGTTTTTTTTTTTTTTTTTTAATAATTAACCTTGCAGTTTATTTGAAGTTTTTAAAATAATTTCTTTCCCTTTAGAAATGCATTTTGCTGTTGAATTGTGTTATACAGAAGTGAGTCAATTTATTTAAATTACTATTCTGCATGTTGGAGATAAAAATAAATATATAAATAAATTAGCAATTTCAGACATCTGTGACAATTTCCGAATGGAATAATAGGAATAGTTAAACTGAAAAAAATGAGAAAATTATACATGCTCACCTTTTAATTCTTTAAGTTGAAATGTGAAACGCTACCTCAAAAGGCAAGAGTGAATCTCACACCTTCAGCTTTTTAAATCACCATTTTGCTGTCAAGAATGTCTGAGTGAATTAGTTTAATGTCCTGACTTCTATTTAAGTAAACATAAACAAACAACAGAATATTATTCCTGAGCAGTCCATGTTGATGAAACTACTTTACCATAAGAATATTGTATTGAAAGGTTGACACCTCAAACAAAACCAGATGGATTTTCTATAAGTAAAAGGTTCCATGTTTTTCCTCCTGCATCCAGCTCTGCAGAACTTTCTTCAAAGGCAGACTTGAAGGTTTCCAAAAAGGTAGAAGAGCCCAATCTGAGACATTAGAGAAAGCCTGACTTTAAGAGAAAGTACCTAAATTGTCCAGGTTTTATGTAATGGGGAAAAGCATTTAACTGTGTGTTTTCAAGATTTTTTTTCAGTATTTAGAGTGTGTTTGTATGGGGACTTCCAAAGACACCCAAATTGTCTAGAAAATTCATATATACATGCAGATCTAGTCCAGAACATGTCTGATAGTGCTCTTAATACATTCATTTTTTCTTGTTCTCCTCCTTATAAGAGGA
Source organism: Buphagus erythrorhynchus (assembly GCA_013400855.1). NCBI lineage: Eukaryota > Metazoa > Chordata > Aves > Passeriformes > Sturnidae > Buphagus > Buphagus erythrorhynchus. Next base: position 26,944 of record VZTT01041056.1, on the reverse strand, counting down.
GAAGATGTGGAAGACCACAATGAGATCTCCCCTCAGTCCTCTCCCAGCTCTGAATAGACCAAGTGACCTCAGCCACTCCTCACACATCTTCCCCTTAAGGCCCTCCACCATCCTTGTGGCCTCCTTTGGACACTCTCTAATGGCTTCATGTCTTTTTTATATTGTGCACCCCAAACTGCCCCAGCACTGGAGGTGAGGCTGCCCCAGTGCAGAGCAGAGGGGACAATCCCTCCCTTGCCCAGCTGGCCATGCAGGTGGGAACAGGGCTGAGCTTATGATTCACACTCCTGTTTACACTTTCACATTTTTTTAAAAAACTGGTGTGAGAGAAAACTGAAGAGGGCTTAGTAAGCTTAATCAGTCATTCCCAAAGAGCAGCCACATGGAAATCCAGCCATCAGCTCTGGCAACTGGTGGCAGAAGCCAGCAGAAGCCAGCAGCCCTGGGGAGCCCGTGGGCAGCATAGGCTCTGTGGCTGCCATAGCATCTACACAAGGGATATTTGTCTAGCTGTGCTGAGCAGAGTCAACTCAGCTTGTGGCATCTGACAATTTTAATCCAGATAAAATAAACACCTCCCTGTGAAGCACGGGAAAGAGAAGTGTAAGTATTAAAAAAAAAAAAAAAAAAATAGAACTAAGAGTACATTTCGCAGCTGTTGTTTGGGAGGTTTTCCTTTTGTAGTTAATGAGAATTTTCTTTCTTTCTTCCTATATATTTTTGCTAAGATAATGTTAGATATAAATATTGGAAAGCATTGAAGAGCATGTGAGATGCTGTCATGATGTAACTGTCTTTACTGTTACATTTAAGATTTCAAATAAAGGTTTCCCCGGGGAGAAAGCAAGCATGCTTTCAGATATTTGGGGTTTTTTTTACGTTTACTTTTGTTTCCATTCCTCTACTTCAGCTCTGAGTGTTATCAAGAAATAATGGCAAATGCAAGTTTTCTACCCTCCTGTTCCTATGCATCATTTACTGCATCAACGGGGGTTCTTTTTCCTGAAAAAACAACCACACAAACCCACAATTTTATTTTTTATCCCAAGAAAGATCTTTGTCTTGCTTACTCTTCTCCAAAAGCTTGTATTGACTAGCAGTGATGCAGAATGTCAGGCAAATGCTTGCTACTACTTAGCAGCTATGCTTACTTAGCCTCGGTTCTATTAATAATGGTGTGAAAATAACAGTGCTATAATAAGCAAAGCTGTAAATGCAAGTCTAATAATTTTATGCTGCCATCTAGTTTATAGGCTTTATGGAGACTGCAGTTAGAGTGTTATGAAGAGTTATACAGATCTTTAATTGCACAATCTTTTAAATTACGCAGTCCATGAACACAGTTTTTTCCAGTGCCTCATACTGAAGCAGTTAATTTTATATCCCCATAGTTCCAGATATCAAAGAGTTTCTTTGTCTGTGTTTCCATATCAGCCAGGTTCTGAGGTTTTCTGATTTTCTTTTTTCTTGACTGTTTCTTTCATAGCTACGTTCTGAAAATGGCTATGTGCAAAATTGCCCCTAGTTTTAATTTTCAATGTCTAAAGTTTCACTAGAAAAAAAATGACTTACATTTTCTTAGTGGAGAGAGGGAGTGAGTGATAATTCAGTAAGTGCCAGCATATGATCTATAGTGACCCCATAATAAAATCAAAAAAGCCTTTTTTCCCCCACACCATTGATATTAGATAGCAAGTAGTTGGAGCTCAAGTGTGGTCTTTGATTAAATAAATAAATAAATAAACAAATAAATAAATACATTTATCAATTTTGATACCTGTTTTCAGGTATGAAATGTAGGCCCTAATGTGTCTAAGAAGAACACTTTATATTTTCCTACCTTTCTGAAAACATTATCTGTGCTTGATTTGGTATGGATTTCACGGTTAGTCAGTTCTGCAGAGCCAATTCCCAGAGAGGACTAGGGGTCAGTCTAGGGCTGAGCTCATGAACCTTCTGGGAAAGAAAATGACCTTTAACAAGCAAAATTTGCATTACATTAAAAGTATATCCTACTGTGAAAACTGGGTAAATTTTTAATGTATGTTGGCATGTATTTCTGAATACAGTAGAAGTATTTTTCACATCCAGAAAAACATTGTGTCGCCAATATATGTCAGTGGGAAGTGAAAGGGGAATGACACAAGGACTGGAGACAGCTTATTTATATATATTTTTTGAAACTTCCCACAAAAATGTGATTAGATTACATGAATTCTCTTAAGAATCTGTTCCTCTTTCTCTCCCTTCTTATCAATTATGCATGCAAGTGCCTGCAGTATATATACTTTGTGTACTGAGAAAACGACCCAGAGGATATCTACATTTTCCTTGGGAAAACAAGCTAAAAGCAAACAAATATAGTTTACCTCAAGATATTTTATACTTTGCTGAGATTGGGTGATTATGTACTCAGTTGTAACTGGTGGGGAAGTAAAGTCACTGAAAAACTCAAGATTGAAGGACTCTAATGACAAGCAGAAAAAAAAAAAAATAAAAATAATAATGATGCCTAAATTGACTATCCTCTGCTTTAACAGCTATGGCCAGCCTTTCTCCAACACACATTTTCAATCACAATCCACAGAGGTAGATAAGAAATCCTTTAATTATGATTCAATTCTTTGAACTGTAACCTCAAAATAATAAATTCACAACTCAGTCTTTGGGTTTATGGGGTAAAGTAATCTTCTGCAGAATATCATTTCTGTGCTGTTTCTTCACTGTAGAAAGATGGATTTTTAAAAGATGGAAGAAGGATTTTTAAAAATCTGAGTTCAGAAAAATGCCTTTGAGTGAAAAACAACAACAGATGTCTGATTATTCCATGGAAAACTTATTGTCATTCATTCTAAATCTCCTCTTGATATAATTTAACATAAATAACTCAGAATAAGTAAAATAGAGTATGAAAAATGTCATTTGACAGAGATAAAGTTATAAAGTAGTTTAAAGTGGTTTCAGGATTTTACTAGCTGAATTAAATGTTTACTGCAGGTGTATGAATGCTTCATCTGGAGAGAAAGGCACATTGAAGCTTTTGTCATTTATATATATTGGCATAAACACACAATTCACCTTCCCAATCATAAACAGAAATATATATCAATTGTATTCTACGATGTTGAGACAATACAATAGTGTTGTATATGAAAGAACAAGTTTTATTGCCTTCAAGAAATCATATTAGATATAAGAGAATTTTTGTAGGCAGTGATGCACCATGCACTAGAGCATAGGAGCAAAATTTTTATTAGAAACCAAGCAAATTAACAGTATTTTTCCTAATTAATTTTGAGAGATATTGAAAGTGCTAGAAAGAAGCAAAATTTTTATTAGAAACCAAGCAAACTAACAGTATTCTTTCTAATTAATATTGAGGAATGTTGAAAGTGCTAGAAATAAGGGTAGACAAAATAAGGCAAGACAAAAGGATAGAAAAGTAGTAATCTTCTAGAGAAACAGCTTATTTTACATAATTAGTTGAAAGAAAATTAAATTCTTCACCAATACTTAAGGATTAGGCTTCAATTAAAGTTTCATTTCTTCATGTTTTTAAAAATTATAGTAAATGGTCAATGTGTAACAATTCTCATAAGTACAGTAGTAACTAATGATGCAATTCATAAACATAAAAATTTTAGATGAATCTTGCAAGAAAATTTGGCATCTATCATTTCCCATTTTTATCTTAATTCTTTAAAGGGAAATGTTACATATTTGCACACAGTTAAAAATTTTATAATTTCCATTTTAAAATTATGAAAAGCTTTTTCCACTGGAATAGAAATACCAGGCTTGGGTTACAAGACAAGTGAGACTTGTATTAAGGGATAGACTAGTGTTCAATTATACTTTCTGACTTTCTTGATAATATCTAGTTATTTACATTGGTTGTTAAAGTGTTTACATTGATATATATATTTCACATATTTTAAAAGACTTTTTTATGCTTTTTTTTCCCCCTTTTCATTATTTCCTTGGTGAGATACAGAAATACTTCTTGAAGAGTTGAAAATCACTTTTGTTTTTCTGGTTTTATCTTCCTCTACAAAAGATAGTAATTTAAATCCAAGTATGAAGAATTCTGCTATTAATTTTAGGGACTTTGTTTCTCCTCATTCTGCTAGACTGTTTGCTAGAGAATAGGACACTGTGCTTCCTAAATGAGTCTCTCATGTCTAGATCCACTTGGATCTAAGGAAGACGTAGGTGAATGGTTGCATGTAGAATTCAGGGACCAGCTCCAGGTCTTTGGACATCATCTGCCTTTAGTTACCCGAAGTTTTCATGAGCTTTTCTGCTCCTGTACCTTTTATTTGGGAAAGAGAAATACCAGTATTTCCATGGATGAGGTATGAAACTCCTATCAAGCTGTTGTAGATATAATTAGATTCCTGAGTATACCATGTTGAGTTTTCCTTAATGATATTTAAATATACATATAGCTTATATTAATTTTGATATTTTTTCTAACTGAACAGTTAGAAAATAGTTCTAACAATATTGTACAGTTTTAGCTCTCAAAAGGGGGAAACAATCCGTTTTTATTGGGAAAATATCTACTGTGATGAAATATATGACGAGATATAAAACCTTCAAAGAAAACAACAACAAAAAAATCCATATAACGCCTTAAAATGAGACTTAATTCAAGGTTCCTTTTTTCCTAGTTCACAAAAAAGGAATAAATTGCAATAGAACATTTCAATGCACTTTTCAGCTTAATGGATCGAGTTGAATAGGTCTCTTTTAACCTGGATTATCACTACATGGGTATTGAAATAATGCTCCTTGTGAGCTGAAATTTCATCTTTGGTAATAAAGGGAACTGATGGAGCTTTTTAGAAGTTAGTGTCATTATTATGAAGCCTCTTCCTATCTTAGCATTAAACTATTAGAGCCAATTGTGGCATGCCATTGTTTTGACAATTAATGCTTCAAACAAGTATGTTAAAATAACTGTACTTTAAGATTATGGTAGCTATTCTTTTATAGTTTATCATTCCTTTTAGTCATACCCTAAAATTGACTCCTTAAGGACATAATAAGGTGCTTATTTAGTATTGCTTTTATTGTATCAGAGAAGTTCCTGGCCCTACACCATAAAACGGCACAACTTTCTATAAACTCCAAAAGTCTAGTTCCAACTATTGACAGCTCCTGTATCAGACTGGAACTTCCTACAAATACTAAGTAAGAGTGGCTGAAAATGTGCAAGAGTCACAGATATATGCATACAACTCTTAATTACAGAGAAACAATTCCCAAACTGAAAAGGGGTGGAAAAGAACATGATAAAAACTAAAAGGTTACTAAAAGTAAAACGTTAAGTCTAAAAGCTGAAAGCCAACAAATTGAGGAATTGAAGAATTTAATTTCCAACAAAGGAAATTAAAGTTGAGTTTCCTTACTGATTCAAATGACTTTACCATATGTACTGTTGTTGTACTAGGCAAATGAACATTTGTGAGTTGTGTCTTTTGTTGTAACATCATCAGAAATGGGAGAGTTATTATTAAATGTGTTTTCTGTTTAGATTTGTATTAGATCAATGTTATGTATCCTCTAAAATTTCCAGTCTATTTTCTATTTCCTGATACCAATGTTTTATTCATTTGATGCTAGATCAGGCTTGTACCATAAAAGATGAGAAAGGAGCAAATTCAGTCAAAGCCAAACTCCTGAGGTACTAAGGCATGTACAAAATTTTGTACATTGAAAATATGATTTTTTCAGCAAGTGGGAGAATACCAGGAGGAAATAGGATCTGCCAGGCTGTTCCTGGGGACACAGCATGTTCCTTGTTCAGTATTTGATCTATAAGTTTTCACAGTTCAAATTGCAGTGATAAGCATGAAATGAAAATTAGAAGTGACAGAATATGGCTGCAGCCTTTAAGAACGTTTGCTCATTTGAGAGCATTTGGTGAACACGAGGTCAGCATAGTGTCCCAGAAAATGGCATTATATGCCATAAAATACAGTTACACTTATTGCTTAACTACCTGTAAAGTTCTCTGACAGAATCAAAGCTTAAAGATCAAACTTGCCTAATCTGCATGTGGCAGCTAGTAGAGCTAAAGTACTGAACATATTATTCCATCTCTTCATCAGTAAGGCTACACACAGGTTTTACAGAACTGATTGAAAATCTTCAGCTAGGATCATGTGAAAATATGAAGTGGAACATTGATTAAATAGTTATATTTTAAGTAAGTTGCTTGAGTATCCTCATTTTTTTGCTCTCCAGTCTTCTTTCCAATGAAGTTCAGCACTTTTGCCTTATGACTATTGAAATTCTTCAGAGAAAGCCACACTTCTTTGGTAGTAATCAGAGCCCTGAACAGCATGGGATCATTCCCCTGGTTTGGTTGGTTCTCAGATTAAAAGATATTTGATTTTTTTTTTCCTGGGTTGTCTACAATTAAAATATGTCTGAAAAGTAGTTTAGAATAAAGTCTTCAAACAGAGGTCCAGGCTGCAGTCAGCAAAATTATTTGAAGGGTAACAGTGTGACTTGAAGGACAGGCACATACTGAGGAGATTTCAAAAGGCTGGAAAAGGTCACAGTAAGGGAGAAGGGGCATACAGGTAAAAAAGATAGAATAGAAGGATGAACCAGGGAGGTGAAAAGGACAATAGGTCTCCAGAATATAATGCACAGTGAAAATTGAATCCATAAAAGATGGAAAGCAACACGGGAATAATAAAGATATACTACCTGTGCACTACAAAGTCTGATGAAAAATTAAAGGGGAGATTCTTTCAAAAAAGGCTATTTGAAGACGAAGTGAGGCTATAGAAAAAAATTTTGTAGATCATGATCAGAAAGCTTAGAAAATGTGGGTGAAAAAATAAAAGGGAAGTCTCTGAAGTAATATAATTGACAAGGTTGACAGCCTCCTAACCAAACTGACGAACATAATGAGCATGTGGAGTTACATATTTTAAAATCTGTTGAACAAATGTAATACTTGAGAATGCAAAATGCATTAATGAACTTATTTGCAATGCCACTGACCATAGTGAATTTTAGAATGGAAACTACGCTTTTTTGAGAAACATTGCAGGAAACCTAAACCAAAAGATTTTTGCTTTGTAAGAGCATAACTCTTACAAAGAAGTTCAGTGACTGATTTTTTAAAATATGTCAGTGTTGATTAAGTAGATTAAAATGCTACATGAAACACAGATATTTAAGAATAACCATTCCAAGTATTTGCCCTGAGTTTCCACTGGCACTAAAAGTGGAATTAGGCACATAGCAATATGAATACCAAAAAAAAAAAGTGATTATTATAAATTAC
>VZTT01041056.1:4644-17033 GCA_013400855.1 Buphagus erythrorhynchus | reverse complement strand
TCAAATGTATGAAGACCTGGTGCTCAAGACAGTGACTTCTTGGGGCTGATATGGTAGATTGAATTTCCACATAAAATAGGGACAGCTGTTGATGTTCCTTGGTCATTTCAGTCTTATCCTGTTTCAACATATTCAATGAAATAAAAAGGAAATTAAAATCCTGCTAAAAACCTTTCATAAAAACCTCATNCAACACCCTGCTAAAACCCTTTCATAAAAACATTGTTTTAAAGTAGCCAGCTTACTTCAGGCTTCCTTATGAATGTAAATTTAACAACAAAAAAAACCTAAGAAACATTAAACCCTGAGATTGAGTGGAGATTTCAAAAGCAATTAAGGAATGACAGCCTCCTTTTTCCTCTGGACTTTTTCATAAAACAGTTCCATCAGTAATTCAAAAGCATTTTGTGTCTGTTGTGCTTGTATAACTCTGAACCCCATTATCATTCAGCAAGTAGTATGAGAATGTTTGAGTGATAATATAGAAAAAAAAATACACACATACACACACACAAAAAAAAGACTGAACCTACCCTCAAGTAAGTAAAAGTGAAATCTAAGTTGTCTTTTATTACCAGGATTGATGAGGCATGGAAAAGAAAGAACCCATTGTGAGATTCAGATCTCATGCTTTAGTTTTCAGGGCTGACAGATGAAAAAAATTTTGCAGCTAACAAAAAAAACCAAAAGCATATAAGGGGGGTGGTTTGAAATACTTAACATGCTGATTAGGTTGCTAGTTACCCTCAACTCACAAATAATGAGGGAAGTTTAATATATGTTTTGTAACATTTTAATCAAGTATTTTGCAAAAAAAAAACCAAAAAATACCAACATCAAAATTGTCACAAGATCATATAAAAGTAAACCACAAAAGTTCTATAGAGATGGCAAAGATATTTCTTTAAAATCATGCTTCTACAATATTAGTAGAAGTTACACATTTCAAAAGCACCCACTTTTTACTAGGCAACTTAATCCTAGTTTTAAAGCCCTTAAAGAGCCTTAATCACATGGATTTTCAATATCACTTAGGGCCAGCATTCACAGAGAAGTTGCTTCAGGGCCGTATGTTCCCAAGCCTCAGCTGCTCTGCAGTAATTGCCTTCACTTTGCAATAATTGTGATTTAGTCCACAGGAAACGCCTTTGGAGGAATTTTCACCCACAATTAGAACGCCAAGGGGACTTGTCACACAATGGAGGCAGAAACTGACAATGCCACTGATACCAGTAATTTCTTTGCATAATTTGTTTATATAACAAGTAAGTGTAATTCTAAATGATATCCATTTCAAAAGTGCAAATATGTATCAGAATTTTTAAATCAAGTCAAACTCTTTATAGTATCAATACGTATCTTTAATTGCCCTTTGAAAGAATTTTAAATTATATTCATTTATCACATAAGTTTATTAATGTTTTCTTTTAATCCAAATATTTTACTCATTATGCAGGAAAAAAATAAGTAGCATGCAAAAAAAGTTGCATTTTTTTCTAACATGGGAGATACATTTTCATACTGTTTAACATAGGCTACTTAAATACATAGAATAAAAACAATGGGGAAAAAAAACATAAAAAACATTGGGGAAAACAGAAAAAATAGAAGTAGATTGTACTATTACAATACAGGAAATTGATTAATACTTTTTATCAGGTGATTTTCTAAGGTTCATTTTTCCAATCTATAAAAACTATTTTAGTTAAGAAAAGGTTTTTTTTGTATGTTTTATTCATTCTAAGTATGTTGGGGGTTTTTGCATTTATTCCACTTCCAGTTTCCATGCTTACTGGGATTTAATGTCTGAGAAATCACATCAGTGAACAAAAGGAATTGAGTCGTGGTGTAATTTTCTTTCTAATTCTAGAGTAGATCCTTGAATAATGATAGAAATTGTATTCCAGAAAGGCAAGTAATAATCAAGTACTTAGGGTAAAAGTCTTAAAGCACCCATTTTCTTGTGTGAGAAAGAGACTTTGGGAGTGGGGTTTGCATATTTTTAATTTGTCCCTATCAGCCAGGGGAGCAAAAACGGAGCTTTGGATTTCATTTACCACATTGCTGCCCCAGTCAGTTTGAGATGTGGTTGGTGTTCTGCATGAGCTGGCCTCCAAATTCCTGCCCAGCCACAACTGGAGTTTTGACACAGATTTAGAACTCAGCCTCACCCAAGAAAACAAAACGATTTTTAGATATCTGTGTCTCACATTTATTTATAGAAGGAGTTCAAAAGTCAAGGTATATCTTTACATTTCCATTTGGATTCAGCTGGGGGTGAGTTGCAGAAGCAGCTTTCTGAGGGGTGTTCTCCAAACAGCTGGTTGTGGTAGTGCCAGCCCCAACCACAGAGCCCTTGCAGGCACCATCCTTGCCTGACCCAAGCCCTTGCATCAGCCACAATTAGATTAATTGCATTTTCCAGAGACAAGCAAGGGCTTTAAACACAGAACACTTAATGAGTTCTTGTGGTGATATGACAAGGAAGCTGGGATGAGCCCGTGTGTGTTTCAGCACGTGTCTGGGTGACAAGAATTGATGTCCTGTCGTGGTTGTCAGCTATCTCTCAGCTGAAGCATATGGCACCTGACTGAGCTCAGAGCCAGCCCATACATCACTGTCAGGGTCGGGGTGTGTCTTTTCTCAGTGCAGGGGGTACCTGGTGGGACACCAGCACCAAATTATGGTGGGCCTGGGAGCTGATTCTCCTCATGATTAATGGCACTAATTGAAGTTAAAGTCTGTGCACACATCAAGGGCAGAACAGAATCTTCCCAATTTGTCTCTCTTTAAACAGCTGACACCCACTCTTCATGGAAAAGCTCCAGCCAGTGTAGGCTTATAAACATTTACAGTTCCTATTTTTTTTTTTTTTTTGCCATGGGATGCTAATAAATCCCATCATATCAATTTTGATAGGATATATTTGTGCTCTACCTTTTTTTTTTTAATTGTTTTTTAAGGAAAAGCTCTGGGATCATGCATGTTGCATTCTGCTAAGTATCTCTTAAAAAATCGCCAATCTTTATTAATGATAATAGGAGTGACATCTTATGTCCTAACTGGTTATGTTGAAACTCAAGAGTTTGTATCAGAGTTATCAACATAGAGGGACAGTTGTCAACCCTGTCAGTAAGGACAGGTCAGGTTTTGTGTTCTGTTTGTGGGTGATTTGCTGGTTATTGATGAATAAAATGCAAGTCTCTATTCTGATGCTTGGCTATGACCAGAAGCATGGAACAAATGAAGTAATTGTTCCAAATTTATGATTGCTGAAGAGAAGTGAGCTCTTACAGCTCAAAAACGATGGAGCTTATACTGCTCTGATTTATGCTACTTCAAAAAAACCTAAAAGTTAGCTCTCATTTAAAGGATACAATGAATAGCCAATAATGTCTGGGTAGTTTGAAATCCTTGCTATTGTACAGTTCATATCTTCTTCACAAACTTCTTTTTTTTTTATCATAATGAATAGTGAAGGCCTTTCACAAAAATTAATGCATGTTTTTAGTTTGGAACTGTTTAAAATAATAAGTAGTAACTGTTATTAGCACAGATTTGAAATAAAACTAAAACCTCATAAGATAAAATATTAATTACTTCTCAACCACAAAAATATAATTTTTGATCTATTTATTTTTTGCTTACCCAAAGGAACCCCAGGTTAGTATGAAGCCTGTGTAGACTACAAATCTGAGGTCTTATAAAAGCATTGGAAAATTGGAGCTTTATGAAAAATATGGTTTGCAACCAATGCCAGAGCAAGACTTCTTCACTGTGAGGGTGACTGAGCTCCAGCACAGGTTACCCAGCCTGTGGAGTCTTCTTCCCTGGGGAAATTCAGAAGCCATCTGGACACAGTCCTGGGAAACCAGCTCCAGAAAATCCTGCTTGAGCTGAGGGGTTGGACAAGATGCCCTCCAGAGGGCCCTTCCAACCTCAGTAATTCTATGATCCTGTGAGTTATGTCAAATATTTTTATTCTTAAAATTTTTAACTGTTAAAAGAGTCTTCCCCCAATTCCTTTTGTAGCAAGAAAATCTGTGTATAAAGAGGCCTATTATAAACATTCTGCTTAAATTTGTAAATTTTTTTAAGAACATAGTGATTGGTGTTCTGATATTCACCATTAAAAAAGGGTGTTTTTTTACTTATTTCTGTATTATTCCTATCCTGACTCATTAGATAAAAATATTTAGAAACTAAAACTATTTTTTGAGTGCTTCAAGCAGTGAAAAATCAAATTTCTGCAAGTATTTTATTCCATCAGTACTGTTTTCAAGACTACTAATTTTACTTGCAAGTCTTTGAAAACCATACAATGCTCTTTCTACAAGGCAGATCCAAACAAGGGACACTATTTTAGTAGTAGTATCATTAGTAATGGCATCAGTACCCTTCTCATGTTTAGTATGTTAATGTGCCTGCATAAAGCTTTATTCTGCTGATTAAAAATGAGAATTGTTAATTTCCAGGAAAGAAAATTGTGTGGGTTTTTTTTGTTCGTTTGTTTTTGTTTGGTTGGTTTTTTGCATGTTAGGAAGAGATTCAGACTGGTACTGCAAAGATCATCAGGTAAAGAGGAAGTGGAGTTGAAGGAAATTTTGTGAGAGATAGGAAACTTGTCCATCGTTAGAATGTCTGGATGCTTTGTCAGTCAAGATAAAGTTATTATATGTAAAAAGTTAAAGTTTACTAGAAATACTTTTGTAATAAGATTTTACTGGATCTTTACCTGAGGGTTTTATTCTTCAAAATTGTTGGAAACTGGCTACTTCAGTTTTTTTTGCTGCCTCCTGTAGTGACAAGACTTGAAAGAGACTCGAAGCAAAAATCCTCTGTATTGAGGTACCAGAATAGAGGGGCAATATCTAACCTGAGCACTGCAGAATGCCAGTGAATAGAAGTGGGTGGGAACTGTCCAGTTGTCATTTACAGCCAAGAACAATATTAGTACAGCTAGACTTGATAAAATAAGGTGCCTTATTCGTAGTCTGTACTCCTGTCTGTTAAAGGAGTCCGTATCTATCCACCTTGCTGTAAGACAATTAAGTGGCAGGTAAAATAATCACCATGCCTGCTGCTAAGTTTAGAAATAAAACCTCATTCAAACAAAAGCAAGAGATAACAACTGCCCTGAAAAGCCTAAAAGAGCAATGGTGTCTCTTGGGTGCGTAGCTCTCTGCTTTTGCCTTTAAAACAGATGGAAATCTGGGCCCCACATTTTTCACAGAGATGAGATGATTATCTGGCCATGGGAGCAAGGAGTGTTTCAGTGTCACTGGCTCCTAGGAGGGAAGCAGAAGGCACTGTGCAGGTTGCAGGGAGACTGTATCCATCAAATTCCATCTTTCGTGTCAGCACATATTCAGACAGGCAGCATGCTGCTACTTTGAATTACTGCTTGCCGCACACAAGCAGAGGTTATATTCCCCTATGCATATATTATTATACAAAGACTTGGTTTCTATGGTAGCTATAAATCAGTTTTTCACGTTGTAAGATGGTAAGGATTGTCTGCTCCAGTAAGTTATGCTGTGATACTACATAGGGTAAAATAATTTTACTGGTTGTTACGATCCGGTTATTAAAATCGTTAGAGAGATGACTCTACCACAATTAAGCTGCGAATGAGACCATATGCCTAAGTTAATAGTATGGATTTTATTTAACAGTGAAAATAAGGAAGAGAGAGATAGAGGAAAAAAAAATAAAAGGAAGAGAGAGACAGAGATGAAGTAGAAAATATCACCACTACGAAGAACCCAAAAGAGTACCATTGATCTGCTTCTTCCAATCCTCATGGTGGTGAGGGTCCCACAAAATAAAGAGTTCAGTGGAATGCCCTGGCAGGGACAAGTCTGGCACAGGCTCTTGCAGCAGCCTCTGGCTCTGTTGCATCCCTCTGCATGACGAGCAGTGCTCTGCTGCAAGGCCTCAGCAGTGAGTCTGGGCAGCGCTTTGGGGCTGTTTGATGGATTCTGGCACCTCCTCAGCTGCCCCTGACGGGAATGTGCCGTGGATGTGGCCTTCCCGGGCTGGGGATTTTCCAGCTGAGCCAGTGTCTGTGAGGGAGGAGGGCTGGGTGTTCGCTGCCTGTGAGCAGAGGTCACAGCACAGCCCCAGAACTCTCCTCCTCCCTCGCTGGCCGTGGGCCGTGTGTGCAAACGTGGCCTCAGCAGATGAGCTGTGGGCTACGGCCTCCCCCAGCCCGAGCCTGCCCCAAGCTGATTTTCAGGACAGCTGCTGTGTTTGGCTTTCTTTGGATACATTCTCCTGCCTCAGTCTTGTGTCCTCGTCCCTAGACCAGAGGCAATTGACCAATGGTGTCACCTTTATCTTGTCTCGAGCTCCCCTAGGTGTCTCAAGTCACAGCCCAAGGTTACAGTCAGGCGGTATATTCAGGGATAGATGGGTTTATGTGGTCACAGCTTCTTTATGCACTATTGCCATAATGCCCAGAAAGTCTTTCAAAACCATGTTTAAGCCATTAACCATAAGATTTCATTCTCTCACACTGGTCACTTAAAAATGTGGTACGAGACCACAGAGCTGCAGGTTTCCCTGTGAATACTGACTGGTTTCCCCATCTGCACAGATAACATCAGACATTTATTGGCTAAAGGTATGCAGGCCCTTCAAGTCTGGCACACCAACACCATCTCTCTCTGGTTTCACAGTTCTAGAGACAAGCTAATACTTGTTACATTGAAAAAAATGTATGCAATTCATGGACATGTGGCTTCTAAGCCTGGGTGCTCCTATATTAAGGAATAAATTTACTCAGAACGTCTCTACTAACTTCTGTTTTGTGTCCTGGTCTGGTCTTTATGTGTGAACTAACTGTCAGTGAGAACTAGTGCACTATGAATTCAAATCCAGTTTACCAAACATTAACTTTTCCCACACAAAGTAGAATTTGGTTGGTTTGGGTTGTTTCATTTTTAACTTATTTTTAGATCCTCTGCAGTATCCCTACGTGGATGAAGCAGATGCAAGCAGAGTCAAAACCCCTCATAGTTAAACAATATATAGAGAATTAGAGAGCAAAGTGTTCCACATCTTTTGCCTCAAATACTCTAGTGAGCAATGCAACAGAAAAGCGTAGAAGCTAGAAGTTCAGATTCAAAAAGGAAACTGAAAAATAAGTGATAACTTGAGAAGCAATTAGCTAATATTAAAAAAAAAAACAAACAACTTTAATAAGTATATCCGAAGAAGGAAGCCTTTTGCTTCTGTTGCAGGTATGGAAGTAATTATAGATGATGAAAACATTACAGGAAAATGCTTGATTTATTTACTCAATTGAAAACAGATATCCTTCGTCATTCTTTTAAAGAGCATCAACAATAACAACAAAAAGCTATGAAGAACTAGCAATAACCAAACATAGAGCTTTTTTATTTTTTCACTCTAAGCTCTGAAGGAATGCAGAGGTAAAACAGCTTTTGGTGCCTGGATCATCTAGATCACAGTGATATCCTACCAAATATGAAGTCACCATTGTGAAATTCACAAGAAGTCTGGTATTAAATTTTCATAATAGGACCAAACAGCAGTAAAGGAGAAACAGAGAGGAACTCTTGAAAATGTATAAAATCACAGGTGGAAAATGTTTTTGTTTCTTTTTTCAAGGCTCAGACACTAAAAACTCAGTATATTTAAGAAGAGGAGGGAAAATAGGTTTAATGTGAGGGCAGCAGCAATTCCTGTCAGTTAAATATGAGGAATAATCTCCCACCTGAAAGTGATGATGCTCCTATCATTTAACACTTTTGTAACTGGGTTGTGTAACATGTTCCAAAACATACCATACTAAAGGGAACAATTCAGTAGTCTCAGGCCATTAATTTTTACTCTTAATAAACCTCTTCTGTATTATGGTTATAAAATGTAAAATGTGCAGATAAGTTTCCTTCTTGACAGCCTGAGCACTTCTGTTGTGTTTGGCATTTGCACATACACAGTGATCTACATCCATAATTTATTTATCTATGTAGAAAAATGAGCCACAAATCTTCTCAGTCAGAGAGTTAATCAATAAGTCTCAGAATCACTGTGGAAAGGGTGCTGCATTTGTTGACTTTAAAAGTGTCCAGGCCGTCATCAGCTTGATTCTTTCAAAGATATTATCTGAAGAACAGACTCACCTAGATAATTTACTGCATATAATTTGAATTTCCCTGGATGATCTTGGCACCAGTGATCAGATAAAAATGTACTTACCTTGTTTCAGATGATTTCAGTACATCATTGATTATGTATTTCTTTTGCTGCTCAAAATCTAGTCTAAACTAATTGGTTTATACTAAACATGATTATGCCAACTTCATAATCCCAAAGATCAAAGATTTCTAAAAAACTCTCATGTTCCATTTTTGTTGAATTAACCTTAATCTTTTTTCACCTGTCTAGTACAGAAGAATAAGATTCCAGGACTGACTGCTATCAACCAAATCCTTTAGTTTCTCAAAAGAAGAGGACTTTCTTTTCTGCAGTTATAATGGGGGAGAAGGGGAGAGGGGCAGGAAAGGGAAAGTAAGCATGGCTGGACAGCTAAGAATTAGACAAAGATTGCAGAACAATTTGTGGGTTATACAGTTAACTAAATGGACTTTTTAAAAAATTATTAAAAAATAAATAAAATTGACACCTATAGCATCTTGATCCAGTACTTGACTCAACAGCTGATTCACTATTGGATACAGAAAGATGCATAGCTTTGATTTTTGCTATCTGGAGCTGCTCCATTTATTTTAGTTTGGATTTTTAGAAGTTTTTTCTTAATTTTATGAATGTATTTTAGAATCAGCAACAACTGAAGTTGTATCAACTTTTCATTTTCTTCCTCTTTCCTGAGAAAAAGCCTCCTGTATGAAAGGAATGCAGATTCATATTTTGTGCATGCTTTCTCATGAGTAAAAATAAATAGTAACTTATTACACAACAGGAAGGAAAGAGGAGGGCAATGGGGAAGGAAGATCTAGAGATTTTTAACTTTGGCTTCTTTCTAATCATTATTATATTGTCAGTCACTGTGGTTTTTAATAAGCATATTAAGTAGTAGAAGCCTGAAAACAACATTACTGAAAGGAAGAACCTCTCTGTCTTCTCCCAGTAGATATATGTAGAAAAGGGTCTTGAAATCAGCTTTGTTCTTAGTGTATTTCAATGCACAGATGAATGATTACTCAAATTGCTTATTGATCATAACTAGTGACTTTCACAGCTAATTACATAATATATTAAATGCATGTATTTCTGCTTAATTAATCATGTACTAGCAAGATGAGATGTTTGTGTACATTATATTGATAGAATACGTAACAAAATAGGAATCTAGCTGCTATCAAAGCACAGACTTTAATAATAATCTAGACAGTAATGCTAGTGTTAGGTCATTAATGTAGAAGGCAAGCCAATTTGGTCTCTTTGTCAATGGTAAATGTAAAATATATTCCCCATCTATTAAAAAAAAATCACAGAGAATAATTTCATGAAATAAAAAATTTAAAGGCATCTCTCACTTCACTAGTGATTACATTATTCCTTCTATTATTATACTGATGATTTTTATTATTCCTCTTCTCACCTTTGTCTTTGCTTGATTAAAATGTATTTTCTGAAGACCCACACAGAATACTGTGGAACTCTCTGTAAGGGTTTATGATACTACATTTTATAATAGTGGAACTGCTCTATTTTGGAGGGAAGAGGGGGCAGGGCAGAAAGACAGATGACAATGTAAGATGAGGTTCCCTTCTATCCAAGGGGACAGCACAGGTTTGTGAAAGATAAAATAGATTTTTTGCAATGTTGATTTTTATACAGTATGGAGGATTTCCTACAGGAGGCTGCCAGATTTTCTGGAGCAGGCACGGTAAGGAAACCTGACATTTAGGATTGCTTCTTTAAGGCAAAAAAAAGAGTTTAAATGATAGCAATGGAGGAGCTTGCTGTGCCTATGTATAGCAAAACAAGAGAATGTTGAACACTTGGTACATGCAGCAGGCTGGATTAAGGAGCATTTTTCCAGGTATTTAAACAACTTGAATCTTAAAGGAAAATACCATATCATCATGTCTGAGAATGTATATGCAATTTTTTCATTTTCTTTTCTTTTTTTCCTAGGCTCACATCTGATTTTGATCAAAACTTGCTTTCAAGTAAATGTGTTTTGCCCAGCTAAGGACAAAAATGAGGCTGGGTTGGAATGCCATAGTCTCTTCTGTTCTCTCATATAAATGAGTATTCAGAAACCATCAAAAATTTCATTAAGTCACAAGTGTCCACTCTCAAAAGAGGCTATAAATGGCAGCATTAAACAGCATCCCCAACCTGCTGACCAAAGCCCAGTTACTATCATAATACATTTTGAGAGATCTGAAGGGTATTTCCTGATGGCTTGTGAACCTTTAGATGTCTGTAAAATAGTGCTTGAAAATAGCTTCAAAATCTCTATCTGTGATAGAGAAGCTGTGATCTAGTATTGTGTGACTCAATATGGCTTAAACTCTGGCCTCTTAAATAAGTAAGTTCCATTTTAAAAATAGTACTTGAAGCCTAATAAAAGTTGTCTTGAATGTGAGTGTGATGAAAATTACCAATGAAACCCCTCAGCCAGTTCCATTCTGCTGCCAAGCACTTTTACTTTTTGGGAGGACATGTACATGTGAATAAGTCATAGATTTGGTTCTTCAAACAAAACAAATTATAAACAATTCAGGGGAGCAAAGAGATAGTTGCAATGTTTATCACATAATGTAATGACAGGAGAAACTGATTCTAGAATATTCACTACAAACAATCACCTTTTCCTTAGGACTGAAGCATTAATTATGATGGTTAATTGTGAAATATGTTAGTGTAAGTTATATAAGCACTGAGTTTTACTTGCAGTGGTCTAATTCTTTAACTGAAGGTCTTGGAATCTGTCCTGTATTTTTTCAGATCTTTAGAAAAACTGTAGGGCAGCATACTTCCTACTATACTGAGAGAAATCCAGAACAGACTTCTCTATTGATAGCCTGTGCCTTCAGCTAAATAGATTTCAGGCCAGGCCCTTTCCCTAGGGCCTAGAAGGGGATCAGAAAATCATCAGGAAGAGTGACAACTGCCATGGTTTATCCCCAGGCATCACCTCAGCCCTACACAGACTGGTGCTCACTCTGTCTCAGTGAGATGGGGAGAGAATCAGAGGGCAGGAGTGAGAAAGCTTACGGGCTGAGATAAAAGAAAGACAGTTAACAGGTAAAGCAAATGTCTGCAGGCAAAGCAGAACAAGGGATTCATCCAGTGCTTCCCATGGACAGACAGATGTTGAGTCATCTCCAGAAAAGCAGGAATCACAGCTGGGATCAACCGTCCAACTTGTGTCCCCTCCCAAATTCTCGTGCACTCCCAGCCCACTTGTCAGGATTGTGTGACAACCAGAAAAGGCCTTGGCGAAGGAAAACAACCTTGTATTACCAACACTGTTTCCACTCAAAGATTAAATTATAAAACACAACCCCATACCAGCCCCTGTGAAGAAAATTAATTCTACCCCACCCCAAACCAGTAATAATGAAGGAAGAAGTTGTCTTTTGAACCCTTTTTCAGATGTACAGATAGGGGTTTTTTTTTGCTAGGTGGAGGAGCAACCTTCTCCTTTGAAAGCACAGTAGATGTTGTTTTTCTGTTGAAAATTCTGGTTGGATTATGCATCTGAAGCATCATACGTGGGAGAGCAGCCCCCCTGTGCTTCCTTGAGGAAAGCCTGGTTTGCAAGCTAAATGCCTGAAAATGGGATTCCTGTAAGTATGTCAAGAAGTAGTTTCTAGGAGCCTTGACAGTTTGCTATTAAAAACTCTGCAGAGGCTTAAAGGCTGTGATTTAGCTTTTTATCTAATTTTTTTGATCAATAATAATTTTAAGAACTTCATCTTTTGGATTTGAAATATATAGGTCCTCATGATCTATGGGTCTGAATCCTATCAGTTTGTTGAAATATTAAGTGAATCTCCTCTGTATCAGTGATCTGAATAGGATGTGTTGTAAAAATAAAAGACTAAAACATAAATGTTTCTTAAAAGAAATCTAGACAATAGAAACATTGACATGGTCATTTGGCATTGAATATAAGCCCATAAACTGAAGTGGGATTTGATGAGGTCATACTGTAAAATAGATAATAATCAAAAATTGCATGCTTATTTTTCTACTCTGCATNGGTATCATTTAAATTAACCTTGTTGAGACTAAAGTTAATGAGAGCATTTATCAGTGTGATCTAAGAGAAGAATGTGTCCACAACTGCTTTCTAGTTTACCACCATAAACTTTTTTTTTTCCCATTTGGGTGGAAATTTCTGAATGGAAATGTGTATATATGGTGCATTGTGTGCTTAT
>VZTT01041055.1:59583-96403 GCA_013400855.1 Buphagus erythrorhynchus | reverse complement strand
GCGAGGGCAGGGGGAACCTACTGAGAGTTTATGATTCATCTGGGAAAACTTTAAAGAAGAAAAATTTACAGAAAAAAGTTACCTATAGGGATAAACTCAGCACAGAAGCTGTTAAGCCTCATGAGCGCAATAGTATTTGGGCAGAAAATACTCTCGGACGCAGATCACCACTAAACTCACAGAGCAGCTGAAGATCTTGTGTATGTGCTCACCCTGTGCCTAGAAGTGAATTCCTGCCTTCGTCCCTCTGCCATAAGCAAAGCTGAGTGTTTGCTCCTGAGCCACTGTCACTGCAGTCCTGTTCATACATTAAAGCACTACAGAGCCCTGCATAAGCAGACATGTCTCATACAGCCACCTCTGCCACAGGGCACTTAACAGTAGGCAGAGGGATGGGGGACAGCACAGTGACAAGAGGGAACTACTACAGGTGTCTCTGTAATACTCCTCACAATTGTAAACCTACCAACTTACACCACCATGGCTTAAATCCCTATGTAGGCAGCAGCTCTGCACACACAGTATAAGGACTTGGACACCTGTACTTGAGAGTCAGGAAAAGGAAAGCAAGAAGGGACAAGGCATGGACAGCCAATTTTCTCTTGAGGTTACAGCTCCTGAAATTGTCTTTCCAAATGTTTCAGTTACACAGGGCAGGAGCATATGGAGCTCCACCACCCAGTATGAGGAAAAAAAATAAGAGTAATTACATTAACATGGCATTCTTTGCAGTTGAACTAAAATGGCATATTTCTTCACTCCAAAGCCAGCAAATATATTTAGTGTCTTTTTTTAGTGCTTTAGTTACCAGAATTTAAACAATTAAGTGTTTTTAATGCTGAATTTTGCATCTTTCTCATCTCTGTGAAACAACAGATTCTTGGAGGAACCTGAAGAGCAAGTAAAAAATAGAGATGCTTTTAAGATTTAAAAAGATAATCAAAAAGTAAAATATACATTCTTTTGCAAATCAGAAATAAAAGAATTCATATGAATGTCATTTCTGAACCTTTATCTTGAGCAAGCATGCTGTTACACTAAAGAAGAGCAAGAAAAGAAATACAAAAATCAGAAAGGGAGAGAACCAGAAGTAGTAACAAACCCAAGGGCAGCTAAATGCAAGAGTTAGATACTAAACACCTAACACACTAAAACTTTACAAGGCCATGTTTCTCTGGAAGTTGTGTAAATAGCCCACAACAAAGTTCCTCAAAGTGCCTTAGCGGGCTATTACGAAATAGCCTCTGCCAGCAGCTGCACATGGGGCAGCAGCTGCGAAGCCCAGCGCTCCACCTGAACCGTGGCAGGCAGCTCTGCATCTGGCACAGCACATCAAACAAAAACGATGGTGTCACTTCACTGCAAGCCCTACCAATTACTGAAAAATGGAGAACTGAAATCAGGTGGTAAAAATATGTTCACATAAAATGCACAATATGTTTTAGCTTTTTCCATTCATTCAACTAGCTCTACCTATTTGACAGTCATATTATCTATTGATAGAGCATTTGCATACTGTTCATTTCTCCCAGTAACTGATATGAACATGTTAATTATCCAAATATACAATGTACCTATAAATGTCTATGGTATAACTTCCTCAATACCTGGGCAAACTAACCTACTCTGCTCTAAACAGCTCCTTCCATGAAACAGGAATTTATGGAAACCCCAATCAACAAAGAAAAAAACATTTTAAACTAACTCTAATAAACTGAAAACAACATACTAGATAAATGCAATATTGTTATACAAGTTTTGAGTTCCTTTTATATGTATTACTGGTTTTCCTGTTTTAAGTTAGAAAATACTTTGAAATTAAAAACATCCTTCCTTCAGCAAGTCATCCTCTCAAAGAAGTAACTGAGACAAAGCTCGCCAGTGCATTTTTAAGACATGCCAAGTGACACCAGACAGTTTTGAGTCAGTCTCTAATACAACCATGCAACAGCATCCTCATGTCAGAGTAGCTGGTTTATATTGCCATACTGGTCTTTTCAATGAGCATTGAAAGTATCCCAAGCAATCAGGATCCACAACATGCCTTTCGCTACAGACCTCATTGGACTAATCAGCTAAAGAATATTATTATTTATGTATTTACTCCCTATAAAGGCATATTCCATAGTTCATGAAGTGAGGATACACCAAGTTCTGAACATCCAGAGCACATCATGAAGAACTGTTGCAGACAGAAACTTAATCTCTTCATAAGATTCCACTGGTAAAGTGACATGGCTTTCTGAAAGTTTTTACCCATCTCTTCAAAACAGTAGTGCATTTGGACGCCTCATAACAAAATCCTTCTTTTATAAATAAATACAAACATCAAAAATTTACAAGCATGAGTCAAGAACCCTCCTGTCTGGGAGGGTGGGTCTTTGCTTGAAAGGACCTTTCAGAACTTGGCTGGAGAACAAGAGGATGAGTGTCGAGTAAAACAACCAATGCCACTAACACTGCTTCCCAAATCACAGCTACTCTTCAATAGCATTTACTACCTGAGAGAATATTCTTACTTGAAGAGCAACTAAAGGCTATTCAGTGCTAAGTTAGAGACACAAAGAATGACATATACTGAAAATAGAAAGGCTTTCCAAAATAGCCCTTGGTTAAGAGGAAGTAGTTGAAATTCTTTTTCCTTCAGTTTGGATCCACATAATACAGGAAGACATATAAAGTTAGAATTCACAGAGTAAGAATCATCCTGTTATTGAATAGCTTAGAACAAAAGCAACTAGAAACATAGAAGTTTACAAACCAAGACATAAAACAGTTAACAAATGCAGCCAACAGAAACTACCAATAGTCATCAAAAATATCAATTACTGAAACATGTCATATCTGACTCTTCCACTTACAATTCACATTTTCATTAGAAACAGAAAATCCTTGCTTAAAGGAGATTAAGACTAGTCTGATCACCTACAAACTAAAACTTTTCCATTTGAAACACAGACTTCTTTTTCAAGTGATAATTGAAAAACTGTTTAACAATGTTCCAACTCTAATCTTTCTGTAACTTTGATATGAATTGCTGGTTATCACAAGCATGGCATCTTCATATGCAGTTGCTGAATTAATTCTGCTACTAAATACTACACTGACCTTTCAAATACGTTCTTGAGCATTAGGAGAATATTAGTCGGGATTTTTTAGCCCATAGATCAATTTTAATGTTTTAAAGGATAACAGTTTTTTACTTCAAAGAAAACAGCTCCTTAAAAATAAGCTGATACTTTTATTTTGCTATCCAGCCTTTTATATACTCTACCTTGGGATCACTAACAGACATTATTGATAGCAGATTAAGTTTTAAAATCTGTTCTACGTGAAAGATATTTACAGTATAAATCAAGAAAGGAACAACATTCTAAACTCTTCTCTCCCTCTCAAAATGTCACTTTCAAGGCCTATGGACACCTTGGACCAAAGAATCTAAAATAATATTTTTGTTCTTCTATTACCAGTATATCATAGAACAGTTTTACAGTAGCAGATATTATTTTCGTAACAAGTTTCTCCACATCTTGTTGACTTCAGCACTTCACAACTCTCCTCAATGAGCTTTCGTAGAATCTTCTGAAAACTTCCTTGATTTTCTGTCTATGCTAAGTTTTCTGACATTCCCTACATGTATCATGTCTCTCCCCCTCTCCTTCAAGTTAAAAGCTTTATTTTGTCCCTCTCACAATTACCTTAAAAATAATTGTAGATTGGAATGGTCAAGATATGTTTACTTAATTTACAATCCTCCCACTAAATTTTATCTGCATTATTTCAAAAAATTAGCCTAAAGATAACATTTCAAATAATATTTGCAGCTAAATATTGTCCAATTTAACCTTTAATTATTTTCTCTTAATAAGCTGGAGATTTTATTACTTCTTACTTTTCATCTTACAATCTGCAGGACAGAAAGTCAAAAGAACAGAAAAACAAGTCCAAACAGCAGGTTTACTGACATTCACTTCCTAAATTTGCTGTTGGTTATTTCTCAGTGCTCCAGTTTGCTGCCTGTCCACTGGTATTGAAAGGGAAGAGGGGTTTCCTCTGGTTTAGCAAGTTGAATAGTCTCAAAGACAGACATGCAATGGGAATACCAAAAATGAATATACAAGACAGCTACACAGGTAGAAGGGTACAATCTCCTGTTCACAACACTGAGCCATTACATTGAATCAGTTGTCACATGAAAGCTCATACTAACATTATGTCTGGAAAAACCTTAAGTGCTTGAAGCCCAGAAGATGCATAAGAAGAGATCCTGCAAATCTGATAGAAAGATAATCTATTAAGTGACCAATAGCAATAAAAAAATTGATAAGCTCTCTTCACCATGTGTCAGAGGAAAACAAGTGAATTACCTCCTCACTATATACATATACTCCACACATTTATATAAATATACCCTACATGAGTAGCTGTTAAGTAAGAAGAAATACTTCTTCTAGACCCACCTTTGATTTGTACCGATATACACTTTGTATGAAACACTAAATTACAACTACTTCACCACTTGACTAAAATATATTCTTGTAAATTTCTGCACATTCTTCAGATGAAACCCTGAGAAAAACTACAGCAGAAGTACATCCAGTCAAGTATGCAATTTAAAAAAATCAGATCTTCAAAAAATAAAGTGAAAATTATATTTGAGAAGTCTCTGACAATTAAACACAACTATAGTTGATTTTCTGCATTAACGGTAAAACAAAGTTGGAGGTGTACCCTCTTTGCATTTGAGCTTACTTTTTAAAAGATTTGCTGGACCTTATTTCAGTTCTTTATTGACTCCATCTTAAGATAATGCCTTACTTAAGAAACATTTACCCAATGGTCATTTTATCTGCTTATAAGCAGTAATAATAAAACATATCATCCCTGCACTTAAAATAAAACTCTGGAGAGATGCTTTTTTTTCCATTTATCTAAAATATTAAAGAGTTCACTTTCCACAAATCAATTAAAACTGAGAATATCCAAAAGGTGACCGCTACTTCTGGTGAGAAAGACATCTAATGCTGTCCCCACTACTGACCCAAAAGGCCCTTTCAGCAAGTTGATTCCTCTTGCCGATTCATTTCAAAAAGTGCCCCAAATACATTAGAACATTTTCTGTTGGCTTTGTGAAATTAATCAGCTCAGGGAAAAGCCACACCAGAATCCAAGAGAAGACAGGGAAGGCTGCACAGCTGTGAGTGAGATTGCCCTTTTCATTGACAGCAAACTGTCAGATCAGCCTGATCCGCTTGTAAAACTGCACTCAAAAATCAACCCAAAATCTCCTTTCCCTACCTTCTGTTGCAAAGAGCTTCAAGCACAGATTCCAAAGGCCCTTAGGAGAGGTTCATTTATCATTTCTTATGGAAAATATACACAGAACAATTTCCTGGGGCATTACTCAAGCAAAACAATGCTATCTGCAGTGATAAGAAAACAAGGAAAGAGGTTAGAGATTTTTACGTAAATACAGTAAAAAAAATAGTATTATGGAGGAGTCTTTAAATGCAAGCAAGCAGAGATTGTGGGGAGAAGCCACGGTACTTAGCTGCACACCAACCTCTTCAGCCTTTTCTAACCAAAACTCTGTACTTGGCTACAGAAACTGACTTTTATTTCATGTATAAACACCAAGTCCCAGGTCATCGTTTGCTGTACAGGGCTGATTAGAGATGCAACTGGAGCTGAATATGCCCTGCAGAGCTCCTGGTATTATAGGGACACAGTGCTCACAGGTACTTCACTATATCCACAGCCCCTGCTACTAACCCCCTGTGGCAGTTCCAGGTCCGTGACTTCACCACCAAAGAACATGCTCCTGTTGGCATATTTTGACTCTCCTAGCAGAAGCACTTAAAGTGAAGCAGGTTTTCCATACAGAGAAATAACATGGGGGCTGTGAGTAGTAAGAATACTCATATCACTGATATTAACATTGATATTAACAAAACAATTAACATCTCTTCTACAGTTCTTGCATATTTGACTTACACAGCTGGTCATTAAGACAGTTCCATAGTATTAGCTACCCTGCCTTGTAACACAACGAAAGCACAACAGCTGCAACAGGAGGGCACATTTCACACACCACAGGTACAGCTGCCATTTGCCAGTTCACACAGGGCAGTCATGGCCTTCCCCTTCTTTACCACAATCTGAATCTTCCATGCTCAACTGGGCATGTTCCATTTGGATTGTAGATTTTTTTGAAACAAATTTCTAAAACTGAGCGCACTCTTAAATGCTACAGCAAATTTTAGAAAACTACCTGATCTTTTACTAACCTCTATTAAGTGTTGTGGTGCATACAGTCATATACAAATACTTCAACAAGTCAGCTGTGGTTTTCTTCCACAACTGTACTAATCTTATACATTAAAAAGACAGTCCTGAAAAGATTTCTAAAATACACTTGAAACCATTCTGATTGAAACTACGTATTTTAAAAGATGTATCACAGAGCATGTATTTGTAAGGTCCTATTTTCAGCTCTAAAACAAAGCTTATACTTATATATAAGTATTTCGAAAGCTGATAACTATTTTAGTAACAAACAACAAAAATTATAATCATCTGAATTTCTCACAAAATTTTTACATCAGCTACATGCAAACCCAACTACGTGGTATCATAAAAATAATATTTAAGATTTTGATGCCGGGAATAGGTTTTTTTTGCTTGGTCTGTCTGTTGGAGAACTTGTAAAATATGGTTATACTTAAAAATAATTGTCAGGCACAGTATTTCAACTAAATTCTCACCAAAACAAAAAATTTCTTAAACAACAGCAATAAGGAACAGAAAGTAAAAAGAAAAAAACAGCAAACACCACTCACTCTCAAATTCAAACACATTAATAGGACAAACCACCTTAGCTTTAAAAAACTACTGAGCTCCTCAACAGCTTCATTATATTAAATTCTGTGCTGCATTAACACCACATCTGCCAACAATAAGAAAGTAAATGTTTACAACGTTTTTTCAAATCATTCTATTGTTTTATTACCTGTTTGGTCAGCACCTGCCTTCTGCAGCATACCCAAATGGTAAACACAGTAGTTCTTCTGCTCTATTCCAGCAGAGCAGTTCATTCCATTACCAAGATACAAAAATAGAAATAAGCAGATAATTTAAAGAGGATTCAGCTACTATCTGCTATTGTAAAAGCATGATCCCAGAACAGACTCTAAGTCTTCATTTCGTAAATGATGACATCACACTATTAAGCAATATTAGTCAGGCACTGCTCATTTCCACAAAATCACTCCTAATAATCACCATTTGGCACATATTTAATGACCAAGAGAGGAAAATTCATCTTTAACAGTCAGACTACTTTATTCTATGTTTATTATCCTCATTTGCTAAAACTATCAACAAAACACTGAACAAAGATGAATGTATCTGTTTTGTCTACAAACCTCAATCAGCCTATAGCAATTTCTTTTAACCTGACCCAAAGACAATTCTATTTCTTCTGAAATTATAACATGTGGAAAAAAATCTTACTTAAATTGAGAGCTATAACGAAATGAGAATATACCATAAAAGCAGGATTGGTGAAATATACCTATGGAGATATTAAATTCACAGCGATATCCAACTGTAAACTCCAGAGCTGTTGTACAGCATTACAAGTTAAATGAGGCTAAAAAACCTTCTCCATCAGACACCATGGGCTTCTGATCAGTTTTCAAATATATAGGCAGCATTTAATAACCCATAGCATTAGAACATTAACTTCTTGTAATTTGCTGTGCACAGGAACAACTTGTTTCACAGAACAGAACTGTCCCTGCTTTCCTCAGCTGCCTATCTTACTCAACCTGGCGCAGTGAAAAAAGGCTAAGACAAGTCTTTCCAAGGAAATCCTCTTCTCCCACCACCACCACAAGCTTAATTCCCTAAGGCTCTAAGTTCATCACCCAGTAAGATGGATGAATGTTGCCATCTCCCACCACTGCAGATAGACAGGAAAAAAATTGCAGGTAAGGAAAAAAATTTAAAAACCATACTAATTCTTGAAAATATCCAACCACACAGTGAAGGGCAAAATCTGCATCTGACAGCCAGCAGAATCCAAGACCATAAAGGCTCAAGACTGCACTATTTTAGCTGAAGGCAAAAAGAAAAAAAAAAGTAAAACTGAATTTTCCATTACCGCCCAGCTGTACTATCTGAAAAAGGAACATGAACTAATTCTACTTTTTATTAGCACAATACACTGTAATACTTGGTCACTAACATATAGTAAAAAAAAAATTAAAAATCATATAAGCAACCTTACCCATGTTCTTGAGGTTAAAAATTCTCTATACAATATCCGTATTCTTACTTTACTTATTTACATATTATGTTTACTAAACATGTACAATCTTCAAAACATTAAAAAAGGGAAACATACACTGCCTTGAGACAAAAAACTCTTAAAAGGAAAGACTTTGAAAACTTAGGGTATCAGAAAAACAGGGAAAGAAAAGATGACACAGAACTCACATCTTGCACTGCAGCCACAAATTTCGTGTAGCACACTTCTGTCTGGACAACTTCGTGCCTAATTTTAAGTACATTACAGTTTAAAAACTTAAACATATTCTTATCCCAATAAGAGGAGCTAAAAAAGTCACACAGGCATGCAAAGACAAGAAGAAATCCTGAAATTAGACACCCTGAAAATTTGCCTCCCCACAGGTCACTAACAGATGACAATGCATCAGTGACAAAATAGTTCTAAAGCTCAAGACACCACAATCATAGGAACTCTAATTAAAAGGCTTTTATAATCAAAATTGTCAATTTAACAAAATAATCATGATCTAGAGAAAGAGCTTAGCAATCAGTTTCCACCAGGTTGATGACATGGATACATACAGTAATCAGGATGTAAAACATGTGTCTCCTCATCTTCATCTATTGTCTGTCCTAATGAAAACAGTCTGACCCGTCTCATCTTCAGCAGCCTTGGAGAGCTTTCACGGGCTGTACTCCCAACATCCGGAACATCTCCAGAAGCAGTAGTGGGAACAATTTTTTTCAGGAATTCCATTTTTACATGCCCTCTGTGTTCTCAGCAGTTATGCTCCACAGAGCGTGGCTCCCACATCAACTTCCTTGAGCACAAAGGTGGACTTCTCTTGGTGATGTCATGTTAAACCTGGGTGGTGCCAACAGCAGCGTCAGCTGCCAGCCAGCTGCTCCAAGGCAGATTCTAAAGACATTTAACTGTGCGGACTGATAAGAAAACCAAACACCACCAAGCCTATATATTAACCAACGCATGCTAAACTCTGCACGCCAAGGAGACACTATTTAGCACCGCAAAAATTTAAAGCATTAAGAAAATTCGCAACACATTTGCAAACTCATATCTGACAGAGTTCAATAGCTCTTCATTTTCATGAACCGCAAAGAGAGCGTTCATCTGTATTTGAAAGATAACACTTATCATTCAGAAAGTCTAGGCACTTTGTTTTTAAAGCCGGTGTATAACATCACCATTCACATTCTCACATAGTTTTAGCCACTAACTACAAAAATACTAACTTTTATTATATACTATGTTCTGTTTTGCAAGGACTCTGATGCTATTTTCACCACTTAAAATATTTGCACCACCTTCCAGAAAACTACATAAGTACAGAAATAACCTGTCTTGTCCAAACAGCCACTTCATCCCTAGAGCTATTTCTCCGTACATGCCTGGTTTAGCTGAGTTTTTTTGTTTTTATTTCAGGAAGTTTAAACGTTGTTTTATATTTAGCTTAAAGAAGCCAGAAAGATGACTTGCATTTGGAGCAGAAAGCTCAAGGACAAAACAAATAAATTATCATAGAAGAAGAATGCTCCTTAAGGCTTTTTACAATTGGGAATATGTATCATTGTTTGATTTAAAGTATTCTTTTATTTACTACACTTAGAGTGGAGATAGACAGACACAATACTAGGCAACATTCCTACCTCATTTACCACCAAAGACTGTACACACTGCTCAGAGGAAACACTAAATACTGCCTCCAAACATCCCAGTGGCAGTCTGCAAGATTCTTGTTATTTTTATGAAGGCAGCACAGTGTCCAAGACACTGCTG
Source organism: Buphagus erythrorhynchus (assembly GCA_013400855.1). Classification (NCBI taxonomy): domain Eukaryota; kingdom Metazoa; phylum Chordata; class Aves; order Passeriformes; family Sturnidae; genus Buphagus; species Buphagus erythrorhynchus. The sequence goes on along the minus strand of VZTT01041055.1, from coordinate 86,313 downwards.
AAAGCATGCAACACAATTACCCAAACTGCACATGAAGCATAGCACACTTCTATACGTTCCTCAAGATAAGGTATTTAATTTGAAATTCACTACAGTTTAGCTCTTGAAAATAAAAGAAATTGTATGAAAGGTATACAGCACAACATGTTTTAGGTCTCAGAGTTCCAGTTAAATGCTCACAAGGGGCTGCTCAACTGGATTAAGTTGTCAGTCCTACTCAACTGCCACGTCTGTGGTTCAGAATGTCACAACTTGAAAAAGTTGGTACAAGTTCATTAAAGCTACCACCTAAGACATTTTTCAAGTTCTACATAGACTGAAAATGTCTCTTCTATTCAGTCCTGCATTAAAATCCCCAGATATGCAGGTTAGTCAAAATTCCCCTTGTAAATGAATACAAACACCTATACAAATTTTTCCTTATAAATAAATACAAAATTCTGACCTTATCATAAGAGACATTTTGCAAGAATACCACTTTCTGCAGGGAGATCAAGCAGAAAATTCTCCCTATAATGATTTCATTCACAGTATTTTTTCCGCAATACAAAAAAAATTGCAGAGAACTGGGTTTATGCATTTTCAGAACAATAATAAAGATACCACAAAGACAATTTGTGATTAAAATAAATTATGAATCATTACAAGCTCAAGCCATCATTTATTTGTAATAGCATTATTTTCTATAGAATTTCTTTTTTTTTTTTTCCGCTTGAAATCTTACCACAAACCTACTTAGCAGTTCTTAGCATTTGGGAAGAGAGAAATTCAGATGCTTCAGTGAGACTGAGAATGCTTCCAAACCATCCACCTGCCAAACTGCAGTTTGCAGATGGGGCAACCAGATATTTCACTTTGTACCCTCTGATAGGCTTAAACTAGGTATCAAAGTGCTCTTAACGATGCTATGGAGGTTTTATTGTGTGTGGACTCAGGGTGGAGTCGACATGTGAAATGCAAGTACCTAGTGCACCACTCACATTAAATGCACAAGGTGTGACATTTTACACAACATTCGGCATATGTGAGTTAGTCATTAATTTAAAAAACAATTAGGTGTTGAAACTATACTTTTTCTAAATTAGAAAACAACAGTCTTTCAAGTAATAGGGCACACAAAACACAAGCAATAAAAACCACCCTCCATGCATATGATCATATTTCAAGATTAAACCTGATAAACTAACAAAGCTTATACAAAACAGATGTAGCAAAAAGCTTTTGACTGATCAGGGTGGCCTTTGACTCCTAAGAAAAGAACATCAAGAAGTTTTCTACAAAAGATAGCTGGGGATACATATGCATATATTTATATATACATATGGTTGGCTGGAGGTTAACTCCAGGACTTCCATACTTCATTACGTTCTATGAAAACAGCATTTTATAAAAAATGAAGGTAATATACAAGGGTTATATTTCTGCCTTGGTATGTCATTTCACATACACTCCTCTCTTGCATTTGTTCTTACCACCTTCTTAAACAGTACAATGTACAATTATGGGTTCTATATAACCTGAGCAAGTTTTACAGATTATCTGTCAGTATAAAACGTATCAGAAGTCTTACAATTGTTATACCTAAATTCATCTTAAAACAAAACCAAAACAGGCAGCAAAAAGCCTTATTCAATATATTTTAGCACTTTCTTATTCTGGAGCCTCTAAATACAAAAATTTTAAAAAAATGAAGACTTGGTCTTAGATAAACTGCTATATGTATTACACCAAGTCCTTTGATGTCTTTTCATGTGTATTGCACTTCTGTTACACTCAAAGGATGACTCTGATTTAGTACTGAAGTGCCTGCTGAACTCATTCAGACTTCCCCTGCCACAGTTCTTGATGTTTGTATCGCTAGCTGCACAAGATAATGTCTGTACCTTTCACTAACAGGAACCCACATTAGCAGAACTTTGCATCAGAAGGGATTACAAACAGATCATGAAACATGCAGAAGTGTAATAGTGGGAGACTCAGTGAATGATCACAGCACAACAGCTCTTCTCAAAGCACTGTCTCTTTGGATTAGACCTTTCAGAACACAAATTGCCAAACGGTTTGGCTGGGGTGCATAGAAAGCCATGTATATGGGAATTTCACTGAAGCAGGTGAACCTGCTGATGGAGGAACATCCCAAAAATGAGAAATTCTGAAAAAACAAAACACAGTCAATGAAACAAAGATTCATGTCAGAGAGAACTACTTGCAAGTGACTTGGATTTACATGTGCAGAGAATTCCTAGAATTAGCAATAATAATAGTAAAAGACAACTATAAACCAGACAAGATAGTGGGAAGCACGATTTTGGAAGACCGCCTAAGGGCCCCATAGCCTACCACAAACAACACACCATTTGACAGGTCTTTTCCTGAGCAAGGGTGCATTGCAAACCTGCAGCTTCGTAACACGAAATGTTTCTAGAACTACCCAGAACTACGTACCAGAGAAAGGCCAGCCCAGCCCTACCTGCTGTAGGAGAGGGGCAAAGGTTTCTTTTATATTTAAAGGTCTATTTCTTTATATTTAACGCGTAAAACGGCAAGAGAGATCCTGGGGTGCTGGAGGGCCGCGCGGCGCCGCCGGTCTCACCGGGATTCCGCAACAGGGCCGCTCCCCTGGGGAGCCCCGCGCCCTCCCCGGAGGGCTGTGCCCGCAGCGCCCCCCCGCGGCCTGAGGCCGGACTGCGCCCTCCTCCGCCTGGCCCCGAGCTGCTGGCCCCGGCCCGGCCCTCACAGCGGGCTGGTTTTAACCCGTCGGTGCCGCACAGACCACCCTCGTACAGGAGAGAAACGGCGCCCGATTTCACAGGCCCCCGCAGAACGCAACAAGTTCAGGGAGCTTGCTCAGCACGGTGGGAACATGTGTTCCAAAACACAGCCATGTTAAGGCAACTCCCCGTCCACCCATCCAGGAGCCACTTTGCCTGCCAGCTACGATGGCACCACCTGAGCTGGGATTAAGGTGCACATCCCACACTCACAGTCAGACGAGGTTTCCCTGTAGTCTTTATATCAGGGTTCCCACAGCAGTTTCAGACGTCCAGATCCTTAAGATAATATAATCATGGTACAATAATTAAATCACAAAATAACAGCTGGAGCTGGCGTCTCCGAGGGGCCCTGAGCAAAGGAACCCCTGGGCTTTTATATCCTCACAGTCTAGGGAAGTCTGGGTCTTCCAGCTGAGTCCTTGGCAGCCGTGTCTGAGTGTCCGGTCCCCTGGCTGGCACCACAGGTCCCCGCGCCCTTCATTGTGCAAAGGGCCGGCAATTCACGTCCTCTTGCCTGGGGCTCCTGGCTCCGCAGAGCTCAGCCTGGAGCTGCACACCAAGCCACATGGGGGGGACCTATTCCTCAACAGCCATGCTGGTAATCTGGACACTGGAACAACCACGCTGGCAGAGGATGCAGCTGGAGGCATTCCTGTGCCAGCAAAGTGGAAGTTCACACTGCAAACCTTGGTGGTTTAAAGGTCTTTTCCAACCTAAATGATTCTATGATCTCCCCTTTAGGTAAACACTGCTATGGGGTGGGCACATCTATTAGCACACAGATTCTGTGCTTTCTCCCGAGTTTTTCAGCAACAGGACCATGTTAACTGGAAAGAATGACACACCAAAAAAAAAAAAAAAAAAAAGAAAACAAAACAAAAAACCAAACAAACAAAAAAAAAAACACAAACATTCCCTTGCAAAAAAAAAACAAAAAAAAAATCTTACCAAAACAAAAACCTACAAAGCAAAACTATCCTTCCTGCTGGGACACTGGTACCGGAGGCATCACCAAAGGAATTTCAACAGGAAAGACCCAGCAGTATAAGAAAGGGCACAAGTTTTTCCTTTTGAAAGAGTGAGTGGGCCAAGTGATGATGCACACTGATTCCTTTCTGTTTGCAGCTCTTCAAGAAACATCAATATTCCTTGAGATTAAGGGTGTTAACTATGTGTCCCATACAGAACATAGCATATATAAAACATATTGAACACAGCATTAGTATGGACCAAATAAATATGACTATTTTCACCAACTTCCTCATTTCAACCCGACATCACTGTTTCATGGAAGCAAATCTGCTAAGAGAGTAACTACAAGAACACCCAAATACTTAGGAGAAAAACCCAAGTACAGGAAGTTTCTTCTTGATGCTTAGAAGACAAATTTTTAAGACTATTTGTAATAAATTGTCTTATCTCAATGAAAACAATCTACTCTTACCAAAAAAGTTAAAAGATACGAGACAGACAACTGAAAGCAGACTAAAGCAATAGAGTTAGAAATCAAACCATCCAGCCTGCAGGTATAAATTACCACACCTGCATTAAACTCATGAGGAGTAGTGGGTACTGGACATCCATGTTATACCTGCTAGGCAAACAGTAGGACACTCAATTTCACACAAAAGCCTGCATAGGTAGACAAACCCTGTTTCCTCCTCTGTATATGCTGCTATATTTTTAATGGCAAGCCTTTTTGCTTTAGAACTACAACTGTCACATAGCTGTGAACAAAGTACATAGCCTAGAAAAACACATGCATAGGGAGAAAACAGTGTATTTGTCATACTGTGGAGTCATCTCATCTTTTGGCAGTTTGCACTAACCACTTGTAAGGACCTAACATATTTAAAAGAATCAACTTTCCATGTCGATTTCAAACTTCAAAAATATATTTAAGAGGCCATCCTTCATATAACTTACACTTGACTTTACAGTTAATTCCTAAGCTACTTGGTTTCCCTGGTTCCGTTTAACTAATGTAATGTCACAGGAAAAACCCAACCAGGGACAAATCAATGTACAATTTTGCAATAAATTCTCTCTGTATCAGTGCAAACTTGTTGTAGCTATTATTTTGCATACAAAATACTTTAAAATTAAACCATTTAACCTTTCTATAGTTTTGGTTTACTGCTTTTTTTAACATAAAAATGTAAATAGTTTCAGTTATCCCCATGCTTTTCTTAGACACACCTAGCTATTTCCGAGAAATGAAAGAAACAAACAACAGTCAGTTTCTGGTACAGTTTCACTTTTCTTTCGATCACTTAGGTTGTATTTATTTGCTTTATATGGGGGCTGGATATCCTTTTGGAGCAAGTTGTGGGGCTTTTTCTTTGGAAGGTTGCAAATTTCCGGAAATTATTTGAGGGGGAAGTTTCAGAGTTTGGCTCTGATTATCTAGCACTAGTATGGAAAAAAATACAGAAATATCTGTCAAAATATATCCATCAGCAGTTGAACATAAAACTGTTGTGTTCACTGACTGAATACTGTATTATTCTGCTTAATAGAAAAGTCCCCAGATTTTTATCATTTATGTATTAAGTTTTAACTGTTCTTATCTTGAGGTCACATGTAAGAATACAAAGAATACAATGCTTTCCTGAACTCATTAGGAGTTCCTGAGAAGGATCAAGGTATTGTCTACCCCACAGCTTCTACAATCCTCACTCAGGATAAGGATCTGGGCTTCCTGTTGCTAAACTCTCGCTTGTTCCAAGTACTGATATATCGCACAAGTTCTTCCAAACCTATTAATTTCTCCCACTGGCAGATTTTTCTTCAAATAAGAACCTGCAGCAGTACATAACCTGAACCATACTCATTTCCACACAAGGAGAAACAGCAAGAGAAGACATCGTTACACAATCCCGTAACAATAGAAGTGGCCAGATTTTTTTTTTTCTTATAAAACAATCAAAGTGAATGATAACAATCTTGATGTTGATATCTGTATATAAAGGACATTAAAATAAGCAACGTTTTAAAACCAAAGGTTCATTGCCAGAACAACAATGGCAACACTGCTGTGAAACTGGATCTCTAAAGAATTGAGACCTGAAAACTTTTACTGAAAGATTTTTAAGTGCTTTACAGAAAAACAAGAGTTGCCAGTTGTTAATGCACAGAACAGCCAGAACACAGACCGCAAGTGATAGCCACAGACCAAACACACATATATTTCCAGAATTACTCAAGAACAGTGGGTCAACATGTATTTCTTAAAGAAATACTTGGGCTATTTAGTTGATTTTTACAACCATTGTCAGTCTCTGTTAAGAGTTTCTCTAGCACTACATAGAAGTACACATCTGTAGAATTTCCTCATGTTTGAATGGCCAATTTTTAAAATCATGTTGAAAGCATAAACATCAAATGACAAGGGAATTTATATTCCCTTCAAAATAACCTTCATTCCAATCTGAAAACTGCATACAGCACACTTATCTTGCTTCCCTTACCAAGCCTAACCTAACTGCAGTTTATTGTTTAAAATTTTCTACGAGGCAGGTATGTTTAAAATGCTACAGACTTGGGGGAGGTATCATTATCCTTTTTTTCACTGTGACTTTTCTCCATAGCTTCTATTACTTAAAAAAAAAAAAAACAAACAAACAAACAAAAAAAAAAAAACAAACCAACATGCTAAATGAGTTCATAGGATAAGCTCCACGTGCAATAGCAATGAAAAAACTCTCAATGCCTGCATTAAATACAGGTTCTGTCTTGATTTACATAACATTCATCCATCCTGTCTGTTTTCATTCTTCTCTTCCAAAATTAACTGGGTTCTTGAAACATTACACAGGAAGTGTAATCTACATGGCAAAATAGAAACTAGTATTCAACCTACTTGAAAGAAAACCCAACCCACCTGGGTGGCTACATTCCCAAGTCCATTCAATGTGGATTGACATGCTCAAGTCTCTACTAATTTAGGTTCTGTTACACAGACCATACTACTAAAACTCTGAAACACTACATATGGTGTGAAATATATTTATATTACATTAATTATATATTAAATTATATCAATTATATTATACTAGCTGAGGAGCGGTGGATTTATAAATCTCACATAATACATAGTCCTCCTATATAGAATTTCATAATGTCATCTCTTTCTCATAACAAAACGACCGTGTCAAAAGAAGGATGTCCCAATAGAGATCAAGATTTCTGAACAAATATTAAAAGAGTCACAGAATAAATAAGTACTTCATTTTCTTAAGTTAGGTATTTGTAAACCACTTGTGCAACAGTAGCTAAATCAAGGTGATGAACAAATTATTTCTCACAGAGAAATGCTGTCTGTGAGACTTCAGAAAGTTATTCCTAGCTAGAGGTAGTTAAAACTATTGTATCTATCTTCCTAACTGAGTGTTATTTTAAAAAATTAGATATTCTGTTTGCCCACATATATGTTGGGACAGAACTTCAAACCTTCTCCCTTCTTTTCTATGTCAAAGACAGAAATAATAATCTCTATAAAGTATTACAAGATGCCTCAATTGAAAATACCTAAGTTTGGATTTTTTAAAAACAGTATTCCTATATTCCTATTTGAATCATAAATGAAAGACTTTCCTTCAGTGTAAAGCAACAGCACTCCAATTCTTGTGCAATACAAATGTCTTTGCCCCTTCTTTTTACTTAATAACTTGAATGCATTTCCACTTGATAATCTGAACATAACCAGAAAGAATAGATGCTGCTGCCAGAACTATGCAATTAGATTTGAACAGAGAACAGCCCCAACCCTACACTAAATGTAGTTGTACTATAGTACTCAGGGCTGAAGCCTTCAACATTTGTGGCTCATAGAAAGATTGGCACCTGTAGCAAAGGAAAACAAATTCACTCCTGATCTGAGCAAGATGCCTTCCCCTCATTGGGGACACACAATAATTATATTAAAATCAAGGCAGGGAAAAATTTTATACTTAAGGAACTTACTTATCAGATAGTACATGACTGAGTATTACCATAGTAATACATCACATGAATACTTGCTAATAATTTCAAGCAATTCTTCCATGTAAATTTTGTATCCCCTTTTTCTATAGCAAGCATAGAATGCTATGGGATATTGTTTCCATTGATCCAAGTGAGAAGCCTTTTGGTGGGTTTTGTTTTGTTTTCTAATTAACATACGATTCTCTCCGGTCTTAAGGAGAAGGAAAAAAATTAGTAACAACAACCAAAATACCATACACTGCAGAGGATGCTCCCTGTAGAATTCCACATGGGCCTATGGCCACCACAGTATTGTAGCTTTAAATACATAAACATTTGCAAAATGTCATTCATGTTTAACAGAAAACAAGAAAATATGCAGAGAATTTGCACTTTTAGAATTTCTATAAAGGAAAGGGAAAAGATATAGTTTAGGTTTAGTGAGGTTTTGGTTTCAGGGCTTTGAGCCCAGGAGAGAAAATTCTAACTTCCAGTGTTACATGAAATCTAATTTCCTAATTGGAAAGATACAACATACTTGGGTGAAACAGGGGTCCAACTAAGGTACTAAATTAAAGTTCAAAAATGTTTCTAGTAAGAAGCAGAGAAAAAAACCCCCTAAGTCTGACACCAAAAATTATTTAATTATTAGGAAATAACTAAACAGTCACTAAATGCACTGCTAGAATAACTAATTCTAGGAGAGAGAGAAAATTGAAATTTAAGGACCTGGCTGAACATGATCACTGAGGAAGGGAAGAATTCCTTTATTTAAAGAAAAAAAGTGATGCTCCAGTCATCTGATGAGAATAGAAAGACTAAAGAACACCTGAGTGCTTTCTTTACTTGTGACTTTTAATAATAAAAGACTGGCAATTGTAATAGTGAAAGACTGGAAGATTCTTTTCCAAAAATTTTCACAAACTGGAATTACTTCCTCCTTAAGGAAATGCAAAAGAGGTGTGACGACTGTCATTTTGTCCATGCTAGGATTAGCTTTCATCATTCACACAGAAGAGCCAATGAAATGTGGTTATAATTAAGATTAGGAGCTAAGTACACCCAAAAGGGAGAAGGCTCCTTTCCTCACATGACCCTGTTATTCCTTCTTTAACTCTGCTGTATGTTTTAGACTGAATCCTTATATTCTTTAAGGAGTGGCTCAAATCAAAGGAACAGTTCTGCATCAGAAGTGAGGCTTGCTGCACTTCATTATGCATTTCTGAGCCAGAGCATTACTGAGGAAGAACTTCATGACCAGTGGTGCACTGTACATGGAAATTGCCCTGGGCCAAGGGGAGGCAAGATGCATAAAGCACTGATGAACAGGGGCACAAGGGAGGGCAACTCAGAGCTTCCACAGGAAAGCTCTGCAGCTACATAGGAGATATCAGAAGTAGCTGCATCACTTGTGCTTTACCCAGACCTGTGAAAAAAAAAAACAAAAAAAACAAAACATTGTCTTATCCTTGACATACTTGTCTTGTTTAAAGACATAAAACGTTTTCATTAACTATTAACCAAGGAATAAGCATTTTCCAGTTCCCTAGAGATTTCTGGTTTCCATTCTATGATATATCATGGATTCAAAATGTTGGGAGTCTTTACTGTAACTTGTACAGTTACCCTACACCTTAATGTAGAAGTTACTGTTGCTTTTAAATTAAGCACCTCTCCAGTGAATTACTTTCAAGCAAACAATTGCTGGCTGCAAACGGAGAACAGCAGCATCTCCACACCAATATATAACAGCTGCCTGACCAAAAAAAGCATTGAAAATAAGGGTTGAACATATATATGGATACTGATAGCTGCATATATGTGTGTATATATGCATATTAAAAAAAGGCTGTAATAGTGCAATTTTAAGCAAGAGCAAAATTAGTTCGCATACAGAGTTCATCTTCCTGCTGATGCACATGAGACTGCTAAAAGAAAGTCACCACAAGTATAGCCCCTTTGAAGGCCAAATGGATTCATTTTAGGTGTTAAAAAGCCCCTAAAGGTAGTGCCTTGTATATTATGCTCAATATACAAGCAGATTACATTTTTTTAAATGTGGTCCAAAGAAAAAAGAAAAACAATCAAACTAAAATTTATGGTTCATTATCAAGATAAATAGCTGTTCTTCATGCCAGAAAATAAGTTCAAAAAGAAAAAACTTTACAAAATGTTGAAAACAGAATATTTATGAATGTTGAATGCTGCCTGAAAAGGAAACCCCAAAAAAAACAGCAACAAAGCATCAAGTCCCCAGAATCCTAGGGAAAATAAGTCCTACCAGACAGGTTCAACAGTTTTTTTTTTCTCCTCTAGTCTGACAGACACTCTCCCACTTCACAGATTAAGCAGCTCTTCTGTGTCCCTATTAGCATTTCCATCTTCTGGGGTCTGTTTGGTAGATGTGCCTCAGATGTTCCACATTATTTGAACAACACAAGGCATCGAGTGTGAGGCATTCTGCAAGCCATTTGTCACTACAATTAGGTATGGTCTACAAAGCTCTGCAGCAGAAACATGCCTCTCTTGTCAGGTACTAGAGTGAGAACAAGTGTTCAAATGAAGCAGGAGGCAAGGGGGAAAGCCCACAAAAAGCCTTGTCAGAAGTCAGTGAGGCCCACTGAGCTATACCTTAATTGAAGTTTTGTGATAAAAAAAAGAACTTAAATTTTCTGTTTATTTTTCCAAGATCCACCTTAGAATTTATATTGATAGAACTAATGAAACTGCTGAGCAGATTAACAAGTGAGTAACAAGCACTGCTTTAATCCTAAACGATTATTTAAGGAGAAGAAAAAAGAAAAGGAAGAATAAGAAAGCCTTTTTTTTTTTTTTTAATAAAATACATTTTAAAAACCACCACACTTTTCTCCTCATGATGGTCCTTTATTAATTATGCTGGAAAATAAATTAACCAAACTTAGGTGCTACACTTGCAAAAATGCTTGTCAAGTATTAACAGGCACATTAATTATTTTGAATACTGTTCAGGAATTGCTTTTACAGAAATAGGCTTTTCAGCATAACTGGTGCTCCAGACAATTTTGCAGAGAAGTCATGTGAGCTTTTCAAGACCTGACTGGACAAAGCCCTGAGCAACAAGGTCGATCAGGAAACTGATTCCAGGGAGTAAATTAGCAACACCAAAGAAGAATGGCAACTGGCACATTTTCCCATCTGTATTATTTTTCCGTATCACACCTTTTTAAAGGAAAGTACTTGAATAAAACTCTCTTTGCATGCTCCAACAGGAAAAAAGACCCTGAGAGACCACTTCTCATTAAAGTGAAAAACAAGACAAAAGAAAAACCAAAAACAAACACAACATGTTTATTGCCTATACAAAACACAGTAGGCTTTTAATACAGAAGACAATAGATACAAAAGCTGTGGACCCAGTTTCAAAAATATTTGTTTTAAACCTGTTTTGTTAAAAACCTGATTGCTTCTTAAACATCTCAGAGCAAGTATAAAAAGCATAGTAATTACTAAAAAGTATTCCAAAAACTAGATCAGTAATGTACAGCCTTACTTGCAATAAAGAAAAACTACAAAATTCGAACTGAACATTTGAAATTTGTAATTGGAGCACACTTTCTATATAAACATATAGAAATGTACAAACATACATAAGCACTAAAAACTTTTAGAATTAGATAAAACTAAAGTTGTCCTAAGCAGGATAAGCGTGCACGGAAGAAAAATTTACATTAAAAAAAATATACTAATGTTCTCAAACCCTCTGCCTCCATTTTTCTGTTGAATTTAAATGACTGATTTGGATTTCCTACTCTAGTGTTCAAAGATGTACTTGCCTTCCTTGAGCAATAGCAAGATACAGTTTTTAAGGTAAACTTCTGCAGCAACAAATTTATTATATTTTGAAAGAAAGAATACATCAGTACAGAAATAATTACGGTATAAAATTCTGACGAAGGACAGTTAAGCAAGTCAGCATGATATCTATCAAGAAATGAAAAACAGTAGCAGAAGCAAACATGGGTACATGATATACTGGACATGTTCCAAAGGCAGATTTTATCATGTGTTCAAATTCTAATTTTTTGTATACTTCTCCTGCACAGAATATATAGAACAATACAGAATAAAGGAAAGTGAACACTATGAAGAAATATTATAGAACTTGTAATATTCTAATTATTAATGACAATTAGTTAATAATAGAACATAAAATATTTTTTACATTCTATAAAGTACTATAGAATATATAACTAATAAAATTGTCTTGAATACAAAAGTCCACATAGCAAATATCATATCAACAATGGCACTTCAATATTTTTGTCCTGTCACACCAATGTACCATGTGTTCTCAAAGGCCAAAAGAAAGCATGGTCTATTTGTTTCACTACTTAACTACAGAAAAGCAGTGTGTTATATTATTTTTGAAGGACAGTTTAGATGTTGGTTGGATCTATCCATACTCATTTCAGCTCAGAAGTGCTTTAGTGACAATAGTTGCCCTGTACTTGACATCAGTGCATATCTGTTTCCTACTGGTAAAATCCTTACATGCAAAGCAGCAAAGAAAAGAGCATCTGTGCATGGCACTGAGCTAGGAATGAGAACACTGAGTAAGGAACTAGAGGTCCCTTCCAACCCAGCGCTTCCCACGCCTCCTGACTGCCCTGGCCAATGAACTGCAGTACCCGGCTGCACCCACAAGGGGGCAGAGCGCAGACGCCCCGCACATCCCGAAGGAGGGAGGGCTGTTCCCACCAACTCCGATTTGCATGGAGCACTTACGTTCGTTAAAGAAAACTTGGGAGAACTGTTGAACGTACAGAAATTACACAAAAGAAATACTTAATGTGCAATTCAAGAACTACTAAACGCACAGAAGCCAAATCTGGCTTCAGAAGTCCCCAAGATGCAGATGACTGAGAGGCTACTTGCCCTCTTCCTGACCTCTTCCTTAGACATTCACTTCTGGCCATGATCAGTTACTACACTGTATTAAAACAAATGTTCTTGTTGGATTTAGCACAGTACAGACAGACTGACTTCTAGTCAGACAACTGATGTCTGAAGTAGCAGCTCAAGGTGTGTTAACAGTACAATATAGACAAGCAAAACAGAAAAAAGATACACGAAAATCTATTTATGACACTACTACAAGAAAGACCTTACCACTTGGAAGCCATTGTTAATCACTGATGAGAGCTATCACACTTAGGATGGATCCATCAAGACATTTTCCCCGAGTCACGCGTTGTGCTTGATGTAAGAGTAGACAAAGATGTAAACAGCTTTGAGTCGGCTGGTATGTAGCCAAAAACTGGAGAAAGATCTCCAAACACAGTACAAACAAATGAAGTACAGAACTCTGAAAAAGAAACAAGGAAAAAAAAAAAAAAAAAAAAATCAAACCTTAGACACTTAACAGAGATGTCAACAATTTCCCAATGCTTTAGAATTCTGAATTTATCACTGAAAAGTCAAAAACTGTAAAAATCTATTTGTTACATTTGTCTTCAAAACTGCTGTTCTGCTCAGAAGCTAATTATTCTTAATGATTTTTTTTCCCCCATGAAAGAGAAAAATTAAAACTGACACCAAAATAACATCTGGTTTCCCACGCTCAGCATATTCTGCATGCATCCATTTCTTATGAAAGGTTTTAATTGCACTTTAGTTACAAACATATTTTTTTTAATCATATATAACCACTCTAAAATGCAAGTAATTCTGAATCAATTTTTTCGTATTAGTCCTTTTATTAATTTCTTCTGATTTTTTTTTTTGTCTGCTCAGTTAGGAGGAGGATGTGGTCAGAAAAAGAAACAAAACAATACTTCAGCTGGGTCTTCCTAACAAAGCCTTGAGAACTTCGGGAGATTCCTTCACAACAGAAGTTTGTATGCAGCTGACATACTTGCCAGGACTTGCCTAAGCAGCAGTTTCTTTTTGTTCTTCTATAGTGCCAAATTACAGTAAAAAAAAGCACTTTAGTATTTTTTATTTTACCCTGAAGGCAGATCAAGCACTTTCAACTGCTTTTAACAATTCAAGTCTCATCATGCAGTAGCAGTCCACCACTCCAGAAATCTAGTTTATATGGGGAATTTTTTTTCTTCTTTTTAAAATTTATAGCTTGAAAAATTCCAGGAATTTTAAAATTCCATAGCTTGAAAATTTTCCAGGAAAAATTTGTAAAAACCTCTGTACACGCAACATGGTTTTCAGTGCTCTGATGCAGCACAAATGCAGTAGTTTCCTTTAAGGATGTGTGAACTATTGAATCATCATCAATTCTTTTATGTACAATTTGTTCCACTTCTTAATTAGTGTTTCCAAAAATACAAAAGAGAGACCCATATAAGTGCAATCTAGAAGTAAAAAGCCACATCCTGAAGATTTCAAGATGCTAAAAGAGAGCTTAAAAGTGGGACTGTGAGACAAGCAAGGAAATTAGATAAACTTTTGCAAATAGGAGGCAACCCAATGTTTATATATAAATTTGGAATGCATTACATAATTCCAAGTGTTTTAAAGACCTGACCAATTACAAAGGGAAGCATTTAAAGACAGACAAAATTCTGACTGTGAATTTTACCTGTTAAATTTTGCAATTCTTTAATAAAAATGTCAACTGTTTTCCACAGTCTGTGCATTTGACAGTGCAGTGCATCAAATACACGTCACTTTTACCTCCTCAGATAATTAGGGTAAGTTAACATACATTTCTGCTGTGCAGAAAACTATCACCTTTCATCCTACCTACATCAATAAACTGTACTATTCCCTTTTTATCTTCTTTTTGCTCCATTTTTTTTAATTAAAGGTAAGCAATAGTTTAAATCAGCTCATGCCAAACCTTACATTCACCCCATTTTGAAAGATAGTGGGTCAGCTGTCCTTTAACTCCTCCCCAGATAAAATCACTGGGAACAACACTTTAACACAATCAAACCCATGCCTTACTACCCTCCAAACCCAGACAGAAATCCACTCTAGCATATGCTGACATTTCAGCTCAGTACCTCAAGCAAAACATACATTCCCAGGTACATAATCCAATCTGTTTAGAGGCTTCCCTGCTTGCTGCCTTCAGAGCAAACACATACAAACACATCTTCCTTCTTCACCACAAGAGACTTCATCTCCCCTTCCCTTCCCTTAATCTTCCCTCCCTCCCTTTCCCACTACACCGCCCAACAGCCCAGCTGCTTAAGGAAGGAAATAAAGTTAAGCTGAAAACTGACTTGACTGTCCAAGCTTTAGGAATGTACTGTCAGTTCAGCTAGTAGACTGTCTGGAAAGAGATCAGAGGGTGGGAAGCCCAAAAAAACCCATGCAATGTACTCAAGTTTTTTTTGTACACACTGAGCAATAACGAATTTTATACTGTATCTGCTACCCAGAACTTCAAGAACAAGTACAGCTAGATTTGAATACAATCTGAGGTATTCTACAGAATCAATCTGGTCAGATTAACTCTGACTACAGGAAAAAGAAAGTATCAGTAAAGGTAGCAAAAAGGTCAAAAGTCTCCAATGCCAGTGAAGCTTACAGTAGCTACAGCATATTGCTTGGTCATTTGGCTTCATTTCCTAAGGGCAGCTGACAAGTTAAAATGTAACTAACTTTATCAGATTTGAAGTCAAAGGTATCACACAGGGGCAGTTCCAGTGTTTGGGGTTCACCCCTACAGAAGATTTATGAAAAGTTAAGAAGCAGAACATGAAAAAAAGAAACATCATAAAGTTGAAAATACAAGAGGTTTGCTATCATAAGGTTCAAAAAATAGTACAAAGAAAACTGATGCTACCTCTAAGTTTTCATATCTAAAAGAATTCAGAACTCCTCTAACAACCTGAATTGGAAAACACGACTAAAAATCCAGCCAACTTCAAATCTGATCAAGTAACAGCACATGTAACTTCTAATTACATCAGCTTTGGGGGGGTGGGGAGGAGGGGTGCTCACAGAGCATTATTTTCAAGCTGTTGTATTATATTCACAGAGTAGCTGCTATAATGTTGGCCACTATGCAAGACAGAACTCAGCTTTAGCTCTTGAGCAGCAATTAAGATGCTCCAATTCAGCACACATTGCTAAGCGTAGGAGAGGTGGTACAGCAGGTCACTTTCAAAAACTTCAGGCATGGGGATTAACACTAATGTTGCTGGAAATCAAAGTATCAGCACCTTCATTTAAGAAGATTCATACAAGACACTAAATTAGAGCCTTCTTTATAACTACTGGCCCAAAAGATTTAATAAGATGATACTTCAAAAGAAAGAAATACTAATAGTTTTAGCCATGTGCTAGAAGTGGTGCTTCCATGCAACAAACCCTAACCAGGCTTCAATACATTGTTTGCTTTTACAAAGGTAGAATAAAGGCAGAGATGAACTATACCACCTTTTATGACATCATTTGAAAAAGTACAAGAAAAAGCTTGAAGTTTAGGGGCAAACATTTACACAATGGCACTACGGTCACCCAAACCTGTGGCTGACCCATAACTTCAGCATTTTCTAGAGCTAAGTAACCTGCTGTCACAAGCACTCCTAAGGTAACATACCACCCCTGGTGAGCTCTGGTCCTCTTGTCAACCACCCCTGCCATACAGGAGGCAGAAGGAAGAAAACGACACCGTTAACTATAAACTAGATCTACTATACAACATATTGACTATATACAAGACCTTCCTGTTACAGAGTAATTACACATTTTTTCTACTACAGCACGGGGAAATGATAGCAGAAGGCTGAAAGATTTCTAGTGGCTGACCAGTCCCCTTGGTCTCCCAACCTTTTCCTCAGCAACAGCATGCACTACTGGACAATATTGAGCTTATGGCTTGCTGTCCTCCCAAGTGATACTGGTGACTGACATCAGAAATAGCAAAAATAAGAGCTTGAGAGCACCTGAATATTACAGAAGCCACTTTTAAGCTAATGACCTCATAAAATTGGATGTTGTAAGAATAAAAAGAGGGAATGTGTTTCCCAGGCTCCTTAAACCCAAATCCACTACATTTCCTTATTGAAGCTTGGCACACTGTATCAACAGAGGATTTTTAGTAACAACTTGGTTCTTTTGCTTCCTGTAAAAGTTTTAAGTATATTAATAGTGTATAACAATAATCAACACCACAAACTAAAAATGGTAAATGATGAACTGAGTGTTCACCATGTTCAAACGCTATCAAGAACACAGTACTCCTGCAATATTCTCCCAATTTCACCAACCAGCTCCTTACTGAAAAACAGCTTTTTTTCCACTCTCCAATCCACCCAACCAGTGAGGCTGGATGGGTGCTGATCAGTTAACTGTGAGGAACCACAAAAGCCATAAACAGGAGAGACACAGGGTCAATAATGCAAAAACCAAACCTTCAGGGGGCTTGGGCAGGGAGAACTTCATTAAATACAAATATTGCACCTGGAAGGTACATAGATCATTGGCATGAAATTAATGTAAGTTCAGCTTTTACATAACTGATATGGAAATGAGATAACACTCAAAAGGCACCTCAAGATCACCTAAAAGGATTCACGGGACAAGAAGAAAAAACTGTATCTCGGTCATAACAAAACTTTGGAATATAACCAACCACCTGCACCTGAAAACTACATGTGTTTTACTGGTTCGACATTTTCTTCTTCCAAGAATTACAAACAGCACTCCATTTAAAAACTGATGATATTCAGTTGAAAATACTCCCATCTGTAGTGAAGAAGGATTTGCAAGATAAATTTGAGGGCTTGGCACTAAATGTGTAATAATTTGACCATGAAAAATCAAACTTAAAAATGGGTTATTTGAGTTCTCTTTTCCTTAGTTTGCATGAAAAGGGACTAAGTAAGTGAATTCCAAATCATATCCACTGGGACAGGGCTGCAAACCCTGCCTGTTCTTTGAATCTTTACAACTTTTTATCTTTTGGAGTCTCATTTCAAAGTATTAGCAGCATTCTAAAACTCAGACTGTAGTTTTACCACAGTAGAATGGATATTTCCATCTAGGCCTAAGACCTTTTCAGTTTCTCTTTAGAAAGATAATTCTCTTTAGAAAAGTTGCCTTTAGTAATGCCACAAGACAAAGAACCCACTGCCTTCAGAAAACAGTGATGCAGTTACACCTTTCCAAGGTGCTAATGCCCTCTGATTGCTGCTTCACCCCTGCTATTTTCTGACTGTTGATTTAGAGTGTTTCTTCAGCTGTAGTACAGAACCAAATATTTTGGGACCCCCAAAGACTGACCTTAACTATCTTCAATTACATCAACTGTAAATCTGTACTAGCAATCTGAGAGAAAGTACTTCTCTGCTGCTTTTCAAGAAACTGCAGCAGAGAAATACTTTCCCTGCAAGTGTTCAATCTGCAAGTGATCTGCAGAGGACCAGGAAA
Source organism: Buphagus erythrorhynchus (assembly GCA_013400855.1). Taxonomy (NCBI): domain Eukaryota; kingdom Metazoa; phylum Chordata; class Aves; order Passeriformes; family Sturnidae; genus Buphagus; species Buphagus erythrorhynchus. The sequence goes on along the minus strand of VZTT01041055.1, from coordinate 68,191 downwards.
TTACAGTTCTTTCCTCCTAGCATGAGAGGTAAGCAATTCAGATGTTCAGACTACCTTAAAGAAATTTTGCTTCCACCAGGAAAACAGCTAAGTCTAAGTCTGTGTAGTATTTAATAATTTGTGCTGGAACACAAGTATTTCCAAGAGAAGAAATGAGTAAGACTCCAGCTTGCCTAATCTTCTGTCCTCTAGAATTTATCATCACCTGTGCCTTCTTATTTCCTATGCGTTAGGAAGGGAAAACGGCAGACCCGTATCAAGAGCAACAACCATCATCTCAGATGCACTGCTGCCTGCAACAGTAAAACACAACAGTTTGTCTGGAGTGTTTGCATTCATCTGAACACCACTGCTCACCATCATCTACATTAACGAAGTTTCAGCCACAGGAAAAATGAGAACTTCCATGAGTGTGCAGTGTAGGCAACAAGCCTTAAACTCTGACCTCTGCACCACCGCCACTATGGCAACAATTGAGAAAATGCAAAAAATGCTAAAAGGTTTTAGAAACTAAACTCCTTTTTTCAAAATAAATTGCAAGCACGGCTAAACTAAAAATGAGCCTGAAACTAAGTAAATTAGATCCAAAGAACAGGACTTTATATCACACTTTCAAACTGCTTTTGGCAATTTCCTCAAACCAAAACCAACAATCCCCTTTTATTCAATCAGCTTTTGAAGATCAGCATCTAGCAGAGTTTAAGCACTTGAAATGAAGGAATGATAAAGAAATCAACATCTTATGTAGAATATTTCTTTCCTTAACAGACTGTTAAGGCTCAAAATGCATTCTCTTTTTTAAAAAGTGCTAAAAACTATAGAACACTGACCAGTTCTGTACTGTATCTATACAACGAAAAATGTGGCAATTTCTTCTAGTTATGATATAACATTAGGAGGAACTAACATGAACCTTATGTACATTCAGTACCAAGGTCTATATGAATTAAATAAATAAATAACAAGTCCCTACTGCCCCACCCACTCCAAAAAAAGCCTCACCACTTTACTCCCTTGAACACAGCACGAAACTGCTTTCCCCACTTCCTCCTCTCAAAGCATCTTCAATAAAGGTTAAACTCAGGTCCTATATATAAAACACCAGTAGTTCTTCCAATATGCTGACCGGACAATGATGAAGTAGAACATCAATAATATATAATATAGCAAGTATAACATCAGTTAGCAGATTTCTTAGCTACTCAAGCAGTTCCAGAGAAACATTTCAATTGATATATCCCAACCCAGTCCAATTATCTCTGGCCTCTGGAAACAGAACACAAATACTGCATAAAAAGCAGTAGTGCTAGCTGCTTTTGAACTACTATGATCAGAATGGGGACTTTGTTGTACCTGCAGACCATCTCAAGCCATTCATTTTTCCTAAACTGTAGAGTTCATAGAGTCTATATTTACACAGGGTGAGATATGAGATATATTTGTTTTTCACTTTAAAAAAAGCTCAAATAAGGCCAGCCTGCATTCTCGGGCGTAACAATAACAAACATTAAAGTAGCTGAATTATTCTTCTTGTTTCTAGGCACACAACATTAAGAAAACCCTAGTGATGTCTCTCTCTCTTCTGCATATTCTAGTCCTCCCATAATAATCACATAGTAGTTTTGAAACAGCCACCTATAAAATTTAGAATGTCTTGTGTCCCTAACAAATGTCAGTTCTTAAACCTGGAACATCTGTATCACTGAGCTAGAGTCACAAAGATTTTATGCCTTTAAACTACATAAGTTAGATGTAAGAGTTGGATATACTAGATATGATTTGATGGGAACATGCAATAAAAACTACTTTCAAATTATGGAGACTAGGACATACTTTAAAATGGAATTATTTATTCTTAATTTTAAAAGGCAAGACAAGATAACAACAACTTGCACTATGTCACAACACTATGCAATACCTTAAGATACCCTCCCAGGAGACACAAGGTTGGGCTTCAAACTGGATCAAATCAGTTGCACACAATTTACCTCAGCACCACAAAAATACAAGTATAATCTGTGCCTAACTTATGGTTTGTTTACAAATTTTGAATTACAGACTATAATATCATAGCCTGATCATGACTTACAGGAAGAGAAGTGTTCATAAATGCTTTTAAATAAGGTTCATTTTTCCCCTAATACAGCAAAGGCCCAAAACTATACAAAAGTGCTAAAGAAGTGTGTAGGTAAAAACTCTCACTTTCCTGCACCGAAAGTTTGTTCTACTTATTTTGTACTTCTGTTTACCCAGCTTTCTGTTCCCACACTTGCTATCTACCACTCTCATCCTCCCCAGCTATCCATCTATCAGTTCTGCAGGTGGGTGCATGTAAATATACACAAATATAAATATACACAAAAACACATGTATCAACTCCATCTGAAAAAAAATCTCTGATCCCAAATTTTATATGCAACATCTACCACCAAAGTAATTTCAAATAGGGTGGCAATGGTAAGCTCTAACCTGAGGAAACAGAGGGAATGGGGCAAGATCTCCATGATTTCTTTGTCAAGAAACAGAGTACCAGGTTTGCAATATCCAAATGAAGATGTCAGGGACACCTATACATACTGCTACTCCTGCAAAGATTAAGAGCCCTCATTCGCAGCTCCTTTCTCTTTGTTAGTTGATGTGGGGTATCCAGGAGCCCCCCGAATCACGTCAACAGCCATCATGGGACCAGTGACTACTCATCACCCTATCCCAGGGAATAAACGGGCCAGTCACAGCGCACAGGGCAGTAATTCTTCAGCTTTTCAAATGACACTGGATGTTTTGGATGATGTCTACAGAGGTAGAAATCTTAGTATATTTGTTTACAGCATTTTTTTTAAACACAGTCAGCATTACTGGCAGATTAGATTAGTTCAATTAAAAACCATGAAAATTCTATCAATGTCAAAATACCCAGCTGCCATGGGCACAACCCCAGCAGTTCTTTCTGATTTAGCACAAGAGCAGAAGTGGTGTTGATAAGGACTGTCCTCATGAAAGACAGATAAAAATTACTCAGAACACTTCAGCTATTTTCCATGCTAATACCTCTAAAGAGAATCAGCCTTTGTCCAGTTCTACCATTAGTTCCAAGTCCTCTTTAGGACATGGCAATTACAAAAGAAGATGCTTCTTTATTTTGCAAAACTGGACAACACCAGTGGAGAAATAAAGCCACTCTTTGCAACTTCAAATTCAAATTCCTGCGGTCTCATTTTATCAGAACACTCCCAAGCCTAATGGTATAGATATTCTTCACTTTTTAAAAAAATTAATTAATCTCCTTAAACAGTCTCCCACATTGAATTACTAGAGCCTTATCTTCTGGATCAAGTACAACAAAACTATCTCTATTTGTAGTTTTTATGCTCTCTCCAACTCTTATTTTATAAACATATCCGGCATTATATTCAGTTACTCGAAACAAACAAACTTAACTGCATAGGGCTGGCAAACCCTACACAATTATTGTCCTTGAGACTACTACAAAAAAAACCAGCAGTGAAAGTTCAACAGCAGGAAGCCTGTGAAAGGCTAAGCAAATGGGATTGCATACTTCAAGGCAGGTCTTACCCATAACCTCACAACGATCTTTTTAGCACACAATGTTATATTTTCTTCTCCCTCGCTTACTTGCATGCTGCCAGGGTATCTTTGAGCTCCTTGGATACTCTCTGCACAAGTACGACCAACATCATGCCAACAGGACCCAAACTATAGCAGGTCCAAGGACTGTTGGCAGAAGTGATACTTGCTAAAGCTGCATTTAACCTACAGCTTCTCTTCCCCCTTAACGTAACATACTTGAGCAGTAATATTTTTGTTATAAGTTGCAGTTTATGAAGACAAAGAGAAACCTTGAGAGGACTGTGGAAGGAAAACAGGATCCCTAAGGTTTACGAGCAAGATACACCCACCAAAGTATTAAAAAACCTTTATAAAGTCCCACTGAAGCCTTCCCTGGAATACTTTATAGAAGTCTGGCCAATGCATGCTAAAAAGACTAATTAATATACGAAGAAGGCAATTACAGCATTTTAGTATGATAAGGTGAACAAGAAATCTCACCCAAACAAGAGAGAGTCTGGTTTAGCTGGTTTAGCAAAATTATACTATTACTCTCTAGAAACACTCAAGATAAGGGAAAACAAACATTAAAAAGAAAAAATTGCTACCCAAGATGAAAAATAATGTTGGCAACTGCCACTCACAAACTGCTTTACCATAAAATTACAAATATTCCCAAAGTATCAGTTATTTAGTTTTGAAGCAGCCTTCCAATAGTTAGCTGACAAAACACACAAAGCTTACTTTATTATCATGACCATCTCATGTAACTTCACTNAAAAAAAAAAAAATCTAAGAAGAAAGGGGAAAAAAGGTCCAAGCCAGGAGTCTTCTCCCATTTTCTGGGATACAGGGAATAAGAAGAAAATAGGTCACCACACTAATTCCGAAGTGACCACCTGCCCACTCAAGTGGCGTGTCAGTAGTTCCAAGTGTACTGCTAGACACTCTTGTCTGTAGCTATTTCAGGCTAGGCCAGCCCCAGCTCCTGAAAAGTAAAGTTCTCTTACGCCTGTATGGACCAGCTGCCAAAGCAGCAGCTGGAATGATGGAAGAAAAGTCCTCCTGGACCACAGTCTATGCAAACTCCTCGCAGCTCAGCTTTAAGTAGTGTCACTAACCACAAAAAAAACCCTCATGTTGCTTCTGATGACACGAGCAAGAGTACGTATGTAAAGAACAAACCAATAAAACCCCAAACCTTACAGCAACAGCATCAGGGCATCAGGTCCTTGTACCAGATCAAATATTTAGACATTTCAGAGAACCTCAAACTCAACTTTAGAAGTTTGGTTTGGTTTTGCTTTTAATACTTGTTCTTCTATTTTTGCACACAAACATAAATCACTAGGAAAAACTAGGGATAAATACAAAAATGCCTCAAAACTTAAGCCATGTCCAGAGCAAACCCTGTAGTTTAACTTGCTCAAGGGGATTTTTTTCCCTTTTTGATATCTTCCGGTGATGGTATTGGACACTTGCTGTTTGATACTGTATTCTGTCATTCTTCCTGGGAAGTGTTCATGTCAGAGGGAATTAGGATTATAATAGATTTGGGGGAGGGGAAGGAAGGAAAGGAAGGACAACACAAGTCTTGGAGACAGAGCTATATGGCAGTACACAGACACTCAACTGTTGAGCACTGAGGATAAGCAAGCTAAATATCAGAAAGAACTGCTCTTTTAATAAATATAAAAAGGCAGAAGCAACCCTAGCTGAGTCAGCCTAGCTAACATCTATTACTGGAGTTCATCAGGATTTAGAGCAAGACCAGACAAGAATAACGCTGAATTCTAAAATCTCCTAACATTGCAACACTTCTTCAGCCCACTGTGATTCCTGGGAGGATTATTACAGATACGAAAGTTGTAAAGGTTCAAAGTTGTTTGGGTGTGAGCATGCAGAAGGTGCACAAAGCAGCAAACCACAGCCAGGCCGTGTGCTACGCCAGCTGCCCTCCCACTGACGATAAGCTACAATGCATTTTCTACTGGTAAGGCAGGCCAGTACCTACAGGTACAGGGTCACAAACCCTGAAATATTATCCTCATTTTTCTCACAGTAAGTTACATAACCCACATGTGTACATAGGTCCTTCCTCCGACATTATCTGCACAACACTTATAGTTTCTTTTAAGCTAAGGCTTAAAAGTAGGCAAAAACTGCTAAAAACTCATGGCACTCTAAGCTAGAAGGAGCACATTATACACCCATGTCCTGTATTATCCAAGTCCACTGAAGTGAAAAGCTTGCCTTCACATCTCTTAAGGAACTCAGACAAAAAAAAAATAAACTTGTCCTTTGGCCCTTTACACAACAACGTAGTAGTCTTCACCCAGCAAGATGATGAAGACAAAACCCCATGAAATACAAAGCTAGATATAGAATAGGCAACTCCTGCCTGATGCAGAACACAGTTTTCCAAGTTGTTTTCCTTGATGCATAGCCACTGAAGGGAATTATAATCTTCTTAACGTCTTAGAAAAAGTAAATACAGACAGCATGATCTCAACTGTATTAGCAAAAACTTTCAGCATGTCAATTAATTTTATCACCCCAAATTAGAAAGAAAAGCATTCACAGTGAAATAAACATGAGGACCACTCTTGAGCTGTTGAAGCCTAGCTGGATGACTTTGCAAAGCATTAATACAGTAACATGAAAAATGTTCTACATTTTGCCTTAGCCTCTACAACCTCCAACTTCCCTTCTTAAAAGTATTATGCTATTACACGAAAACCAGCTATCACCATGCTTTGGTTCACTTAGACCAGTCAAACAGAATCAGAATTAGTTGAATTTTCCAACTTTACCTTAACTAACCTCACAGAAGAATTAAACAACTTTTCTTTTGAAATGAAGCTCAGCAACAATGTTCTACAACATCCCAATGCAACATACCACCACTCTGCTCCAAGGAAACCACTTCCAGAGAAGTCAGCCCAGACTTTAACCAAATCAATTTTGGAATATAAATAAGGAGTCATTCACAGCAGCAATTTGCCCAGGGAAGTTGGTTGTCTACTGGCAACAACCACCATCAAGTACCTCTAAGGACCTCTACAAACCCCAGACAGAGGAAGCTTTTGACACTGAAAATGTTCTCATCTTTAAGTACGAGACTTACTAAACCTGCAACACAGTTTTTACGGAGGGGTTTGTTTCCTTCCTGAGACAGTGTCACAAGATAAGAATCAGTGCGGTTTTACAGCACTTGGTAAACGATCTTCCACAAAGGTTCTGAAGTATTCGGCACATATCCTCAGCATGACAGTAACAACACAGAAGCAAAGCGACTGAAACAGTCTACTGAGGAAATGACACGGTGAGGAAATACTTCTTAAGAAACTACAGTTAATTTCACTCTTTGCTCAACCCTCAATCAGCAAATCACCTTCTTTCTCAAAGTACTCTATATACTCCATGAAGTCTGCAGCAGGGAGATATGCAGTGCACGAAGGAGTAAAGAACTAGTTTTCTGGTTTAGTATATTTCTTCCCTAATGTCCATTTGAGATTTGTAATTCTCAAGGAAGTCCAGGTTACACTCCTGCTGCCTCGTCTCCAGACTGCCTTACTATTCTTCAAGATCGTATTAGAAAATTGCTTTTGCAGTCCCCTCAGTACGAGTGGCTACCAAAATACTTGAGATTTGTTGGGTTTTCAGAGGGTTTTTTTACGTTTTCCGTCTGATTCCTCAGTATGTTTTAGCTAGAGCTACCCTGATTGTCAAACAGTGATTTCTGGTCAAGACACAAACTGAACTGCCCACTGAGCAACAAAAATTATCACATTACCAAAATATTAGAAACATACAATTGAAAGTGGAGAAGGGAAAACTAAACCCCTGCAATACTTACAGCCACATAAGTACGGCTATCTGAGGCTTTAAAAACTGTGGAAGCCAAACCTGGTCCTGAAAGCAGCTCAGAACGACTCCATCAGCGAGGCGCTGCACACTAAGCGAAGGGCGCGCACACAGGTCTCCTACTTTGCCGCTCAAGTCTCCGAAGTTTCACCCGAAGGCGGGGGAGCGGGCCAGCTGCGCGGAGGGCGGCACGGGCAGCCGGGGGCGTCGCTGCTCGCCCGCACCGCCCTCCCCCCCAGGAGCCGGGACGCCCGTTTCTCCGCCGGAGCCCCCGGGCACCCCCAGGCGGGGCGGGGCCGGGAACAAAGCCCGGCTCCGTGCCACCCTCCCCGCTCCGTCCCGCCATTCCCGGCCGGCCTGGCCCGCTCCCAGCCCCGCCNGGCCCCGCTGTCCCGAGGGGCGGCCGTAGCCGGCCGGACGGGTGCGGACGTGGGGCGGGACGAGCCCGGCGGCGGCCGCCGCTTTACGCTCGGCCCGCGGGGCTGTTCGAGCAGCGCTCCCACCCCGGGAGCTCTGGGGGCCGCCGACTGAGAAGGCTGGGCACGCACGGGTGGGGCCGCGGCCGGGGAGGAAGGGGCGGAAGAAGACGGAGCGCGGGCCGCGGAGGGGATCGGGGGAGGCTGCGTGTCCCCGAGGCAGGAGGTCCGGAGCCCAGGTGGGGGGCGGCCTAGCGGCACCGAGCACACGCAACAGCGCCGACCCCTGCTCATGCCCCCGCGGCGACGCGAGTAGGGCCGCCCGGCCACACGCTGCCCTCCCTCACGTCCCTCCCCTCCCCGCCGTAAACAAAGCGGCGAGGGCCGGGACAAGGCCAGCGCCAGGGGCCGCACAGCACAACCCGCGGGCTCCGTCCCCGTCGGGGCCAGGCGCCCTCTCCTCCCTCCGGTCACCCACGACCGGATCCCGGCTCCACCACCACCTCACCTCTCCCGCCGGTGGAAGCTGCCGCAGCCTCAGGCTCCGCCGCCTACCTCAGCGCGGCTGCGGTTCCCCCCACACTTCAGAGCGACCCTGGTAGGAGCCGGTGAGCGACGCGCGCCACCGGCATCCCCCGCCGGCTTTATCCCGACACCGCCTCTCCCCTCCGGCACCTCGACGTCCCGGCGCGGCGCTCCCGCCCCCCCCCGCCGCCCCATTGGCACGCGCCGCCCCGCCCAGCCCCGGCGCTCACTGG